>JAHZMX010006644.1:0-11146 GCA_027743895.1 Seira musarum | reverse complement strand
GAACTTGGGTTCTAAAATTGCATTTCGAGACTAAACATTAGCTCATGTTGCATAGTTAAGCAATTTGACATCAACGGATATTTGCATAATCCGAATTTTGTCTTGGAACTTGGGTTTTACAAATTCACATAAGACCATATCATTGGCTATTTGAATTTCACATCATAATAAACACGACCTAAACGCTTCCTCCACACTGGGACCTTACAGTTGTGTCTGGAAATAAGATTGCAACTTAAATGACCTGAATAACCTTGAATCTGTTGTTCATCGAACAGAAAATAACATGAAAGTAGTTTCAGATTCATGCTGGTCATCTTACTCTCGCATCTTGCTCATTCTATCAGACTAAAAAGAGATTGAAGGTCTAGACAGACAATGTTGCACATACACGGGTATATGGCATGGAATCGAATGGAGACTGCACATGCATGACAACAAGTTGCTCTTCAAACCGTTTGTTGAATAATATTTTATTTTCATTTGTAAGTGCAAGACGAATCCAATCTTTATTCACATGAAAATCAAATTTAGTAAAAAATTGTGGAAAATTCATTAATAATTTTACGTTATTTCAACTGATTAAGCCAGTAATAAAACTAACGCTTTTCAATTGTTTTTCATGAATTGTGTCTTCAGATAAAACTTATTTAATTTAACCTCCCTGGCAGATTACATTACTTGAAGTAAATGAGTGAGAATAATTGATTTGACAGGCAGTCACCAAAATAAAATATACTAATCACATCAGAACCCCCTTTGAAGAAGGAATGTTCTCTAACTTTAAAAAAGGGATTACATTAACCCGATTTGATGCAGCATTTTCATAATTCATGGTGGTCAAAAATAAGTTACGTAAACGCCATAAATTTTTGTGTGGTTCAATTCATTTGAGTATGTTTTGATAAAATTAAAAAATTACAATTTTATTTTACGAACTGATTTTGTTAATGATTCACACAAGCTTTTTTTTTTTAAATTAAATTGATTGTGTGAAAGGCCTACTGGAATGGATTCAAGACAGAATCAAGAAAGGATTCATGAAAGCGAAAAACTACAACAGTGTGCATGCATTTCAGGTAAAGTAAGAACATGACGAATCTGAGCTTTGCTTGTAGGTGAATGTGAGAATGATGAAAAGTGAAAAGCAACGAGAATGGATCTTCCAACGAGCATGAAATGGAATTTCAACACTCAAGCTTTGAGTGATTTTGTAGCGATAATACGCCGCAAACGACGAAGGATATGTTAGATTTCATGCATCTCGCGTTTTTTTTTCGGTCTCTGTGAAACTAAAAAAAGGATGGAGATGGAGACGAATATAATGTAGGTAGATAGAGCTGTAGCAATGCATTGAGTGAATTTAACACATGTGTAGTTGCAAGAGTAAGCAGCCATTTGATAAATTCATTTGTTCATTTTCAGTGAGATCAAAACAAACTTCATGTCGTCTTGTTAAAAGAATGTTTTAAAAAATTAATAAAATAGCTCAGGCAATACTCCAAAATAATTTGTTGCTTCTATCCATGCTGAATATTAAATTAGTGAGTCAAGAAGGAGTGAATATATTCTTCAGAATTATTACGGTGTTATTATTGACTGAAAAAATGAATTACATTGACAATTTCGTGGTACTTCTCTATCACTTCTTTGCTACAGGTAAGAATTAACTTTGCGTTAAATAATTTCTTTAAATTTGAATTTTGAAGAGATTTTCCTTTCACATTAAAATTCTAATGTCCCTCAAAATTCTGATACACTCAAATTGAATGCAAAATTCCATAAATTCTACGACTCATATTAATACAAAAGTGAACTACAATAATGTTGTACTCATGTATTGACTTTGAGATCAGCCCATTTCAATCCGTAAAATTCTTAATTACTTCACTTGGCTATTTTTTCTTTTTGTAAATTAGGAAATGGGCGAACGAAAAGAAATCCGTCAAAGCAGAAAACAAGTATTTGCAGGATCAATACCAGCAATGCTGATGAATAGTTCAGGAGGTTGATGCTCTCAAAAGTGCTGTTCCCAGAAATGCAGCAGTGGTTATTTCTTCGGTGACTACTCTACAGGAACTGCAACTGTGTCACCTTTCCTTCACTCGCGACACCTTGAAAATGTGTACGACCAACAAACAATGGTGAGCATGTATTCAAATCTCTGGAATTTCCAATACCGATACCGATTAAAAAGGCATGGAAGAATGAAGAATTCATTTGAGGTATTTTATTAATTCTAATTTAGAATCGATAAAAATTCTTTTCCGCAGGGATGGACCACCTCTTGGAGGGAGAACTACAATGGGCGCAACGAGCGAATCTAGGTAGGCACTGCAGCTTAAAATCCCGATGTGGATTGAGTTAATATGATGAACTTACTTACTTGAATGCGAACTAACTAAATAGAGGTAAAAAAATAAACTAGCAGGATTTGATAACGGTCAGGGCTGCTTTGAGCACCTTATAAGGGCAAGTTTTATATGAAGAAACGAAATACTGTATCTAGATGAATTGTGCACTTAAAGTGTTAAAGTGCTAATCCGGAGTGAGGTAAATGTACTACCTAACCATTTTCAGAAATATCAACAAAGATAGGATTCCAACGTAATGAAGAATTATTAACTTTCCATGAAAAATTCAAAACATTTTATTTTGCGACTATTAAAATAAATGAATTCTTCATTTTGGTGCACTAGAATACTAAGAGCCAAATTCAACTAAAATCTAACACGACGTTTATGATACCAATTATTGGACAATTTATCATGCTGAATAATATTCATCAGTGACTTGGCATGAAGCTTATTGCAAAACTTGTATCGAATTATACATTCACTGTTCACAAGCCGTAATTTAGTCGATTAAAAAAATTGTTCTTTTCATTGCAAAATTGCTCTCGAAAATAGATCGAAATTGCTATTCAGTGGTTTCAGATTCGTTATCCCAGTGAAGCAGAAACAATTGGTAGGCGCGTATTTTCCGTAACCCCTGTCCTCTTTTGGGAACTCATTGTAATAAGACAATAACAATTAATTACAATAAACTTCGAGGTTTCGTCATCATTACGTTTGGTCTTACAAGTATTGTTAAATTATTGGCGTTATTATTGAAATTGGTTCACCGATCGATATGCACATGAAAGTGGATTTTATAGTTCATTGTGGAATGTTTTCATGTAAATTATATTTCAAGTATCACTAATCAAATTAAATTATATTGTCGCAGATGGCTGGACTGGATAAACGGGACCCTGGTCAACGTGCCTTGAATGAACGTTAATGATAATCTAATATTGAGTGAAAAGTGAGGACAAAATATTTAACGCATTCATAGATGAACAAGGGAATAATGAATGAGTGGCTTTTTGTACTTTACTAACTTGTTTGTGTCTTTTCATTCATTGCAGCTTCCTTTGGTAATGCAATGATAGACTTGGACTGGAATGCATTAATCATCCGAAGCACTTCCAGAATTTGCAGTTATGTCAAAGAACTGAAAATGAATTATGGATTTTCTTCAATTTATTGTCAGCTTTTTATACGTGTCAGTGTCCGTTCTAGCAGTGTAAAAATAGAATGGTCAAAAATGAATTCATGTGAATATTTCTGAATTTTTATCATGTTTTTGTGGTCGAATTAGATGCACTGGAATTTTCTTGCAAATCATTAAAGCTTAGCAGTCTTTATGATAAAAAAATATTTTATTGTATTTATTCCTTCCCTCCTTCGTAGAAAGTAAATCGTTCTTAAATTAATATTGACTAGACTTTGATTACGGTGCTGAAGTAGCAGGTGTTGTTGTAGTAGTCGCCGGATTTCGGCAAGCATTTAACGGAAGTGAACATAATGTCCTGTAAGTAGCAGTTTTGCAATCTGCAGCTGTAATTACAGAATTTGCGACGTTTGCGGGTTTATGGAGAACGAGGCAGTAATTGACGGCGACAGTGACAGGAACATCGTTGAGTGACCATAACCCTCGATTATCTTCACATTTCACATCCACATTGCCGAACCTCCCCACATCCTGACGTTCGCCTCCGTTTATCCAGTACGCTGAAAACAGAATTACCAGAGTTTAAAATATATAACTCAAATCAATTTTATAATTCAATTTAAAATAGTACTTCCGGTAGGAGGGAATTCTCCCAGACGAAGTCGGTCGTAAATCATCGGTCCTGTAATTATCCCTAACTCTCCATTTGCGCTAGCTGATTGGCAGAAATCCAGTGCTTGGGATCGATTTCGCTGGAAATATTTTTTTTTTGAATTACAGAATTTGCTGACTAAAATTACAAGAAATAATTATGTTGCAATTACATTGGTGATGTCGTAAAAATAGAAAAAGTTTTCGTCCTCGATGAATGGCACCACTTCACCATTCGCCAATTTAACTGTGTAAATCGAACACAATTTTCGTTACATAAAGTAGAATTCTGAATTAAATTGTTACTTACATGTTCCACTAGAGCTGGACCTTGCAATTACAGAAGCAACAAAAATGCTTCCAAAAAGTAGGGAAAGTAACGACAATTGAAAATTAGCCATGTTTTAATGAAAATGTAGTATTTAGGTAACCCAAAAGTGATGAGATGAGAATGAGAACAGTCACTGGATGACTTGAACAGAGAAGATTTCTCCTTTTTATATATGAAGTGAGCACCAGGCATGTGATAATGACAGCACATCTGGGGTAATCATACGACTTTTGATGAACCAAATTTCAAGTTCCCATTTCCTGGAATGGAAACTCTTTGAACAATATCAGTCACAGGTTTTTACGTACTAGAAGAAAAAAAGGATGGTTGTTTTGATCAAACTCGTAACGAATGATGTATATCATGTTAACAAACATTATAATAATATGCATCCTGTAATTTGTCGAAATGATGATAATCATGGTCACAAAATTAATCAAAACCAGTTGAGTGGAGTATTTATGATTTTATCGAAACTCAAGTGTTATTCTATGAAAAAAAATTGACACTGGTAACCCAGTTTTACTTATCTGTTACGTAGGCGCGATCATTTTGGAGAAGACTGCCCATTCATGTAAACTCATTTCATACTGAAGACGACACTCTGACTCTGAACGGCACCGGAAGGAATAAAGGAAGGGTTTTTAATGAAACAATGGCTCAAAGGAATTTAAGATGTATTCATCAAAAAAATTGAAACAATAATGAAAAGTGATTTTAAAAACTTTATTATTCTAAGCTACATATGTCGCTAAGTATAAGCTGCTCACCTGCCTCATCATTATTATTTCACTCCGTAAAAATTCCGCTAGTCTTCAGAGACAGCAATGGAGATTTTTTTCTGTGATCTTTATCTGCGGTGTGTTGACAATCGAAAGAAATTAATGTACTTACCTGCCCATTTCATACAAACGATGTAAAGTTAAGTTACATACATCTCTAGAATTATAATAGGAATATTGTATATTTTCAATGAATCAAATAAATTCAGCGTCAATTGTTTGTGTGAAGTTGAAGTGCTTTATGTATTTTATGATTGTCTCGAACATCATCGGAATTGATGTGCATAACTCTACTTATGTATTCATTACATTCAACTTAACTGTGTAAAGTAAAATGGGGTAATGTAAAACTGACTCGAGTACGTCCAATTAAAATTGTTTAACAGAATCAAAGAAAAACGAAAGGCAGTGGAAGGTAAGTAAACAAAAGAGTTTCTGTAGTTTTCGGCTTGACTTGACTTGTTGATCGAACCATGTACCTAAACATAACAGGATGTCTCACTTATGGGAAGCATCATTAAGCTCAAACATGATATCATGTCAAATCAATAGACTACGACTTAAGATTTTCATTTTCCTCAAATATTGATCCATTCCATTCCTTTCATTTTCTTTGACAAACATTCTTTAGATTCGGCGGCTGAAATTAGAAAAAGAAAGGCCAGAAAGGGAGACTAGTTCTTTCTACTCATCCTTCTTAAACAATGGAACGCTCGAGTCAAAACAAAAGCAAACATGATTCACGGCACTTAGGTAGTGAAGTGAGTCACTTCATGTGATTGCGAAAAACTGAGATAATATCAGCATCACAGACGCTGGCGGCATTCGGAAAAAAAATCCAGACTTTTACCTGGTAAAATAAAACAATATTTGTCAACGTGAAAGTCAAGAGGCATCGACTGATTTGATGATATCAATTTAAGTGTAGTCAGATTCCAGTGGTACGGATACCAGATACTTGAGACACGAACATATGCAAGTTCTTCTACCACTATCCGAAAACCAGACAGGAGCAGAAATGTTAACGGGTTATAATGGTCACGTGGTGGATGGGTTTCGTTGAATTCTCTTCAATCGGGTTTCATGGGCAACAACGGATATAAATCCGTTATTGCCCATTAATGATCGGTAATTGCGGTCGTTATAATCATCACATTCATTGTCAGTTTGCACTCATTTCCATTTAAAATGAAACCCGTGATTTCTAAAACCCGTCTGGATGTCTGGAGGAGCAGCGGATCTATCATGCACTTTTATATATCGTCAACAGGGGCCGCGGAACCGGGGGGATAATGACCCCCTGGAATCGGGACTTTAGGATATGGAGTCCTAAAAATCTTAATACATTATAAGGATAGGGTTATCCCCCCTCGCCCCCCGTTCCGCGGCACCTGATCGTCAGCGAAGGAAATTTAAAATTCCCTTATGCTATTGTAGTCATAGGGATTCCTACGATCCCATCACAATCAAAACGGAAATACGAGTCCAGCAGGAAATCTCTGTGGATGATACGAATACCTGGATCTGGATTCGGTTTTCAGTGTTTACAGTTTGTAGTGTTCCACTTCGCTTGCAGAAACAAAATCTTCCTTGCTAACGCTTTAGCAGTAGCAGCCAATAATGATGAAAACCTTTTGTCCCATGAATTCCATCATTCGAAAAAGTAAATACTCTCTCGTTAATTAGATGAATCACGAGAAGTGTTTGTTCATCAAATGAAGCCGGAAAGCTGAGCATTTCCACAGATTCTGATCTCATGGGACGGATGCCTGGTGAGCAAATAACATCGCTGGATAGTTTAAGGTTTGCTTTAAAAAATAAATTGATGTTCTTTTAAAATAATTACGGACTCCTTCCCAAACATTTGATGTGGATGAAATGATAACCCACGGAAAATTGGTATTTGTGTTTGTGTTTGAATAATTATGAAACCTCTTGTGGGACTCTTCCCAAAGTAATTAAGGGAAAGGCCAAACTCATCTCATTAAACCATGATTAAACGAACCTCTGCTCATCCATTAGGAGCCGTTGGAGGAATGCTTACAATTTCCCCAAACAAAGGAATCCCGAAAATCCTTGCTGATGCTTCCCATAGAGCCATAAAAAAAGCTTTGAATGAGAAATCCGAGATTACGAATGCTTTTTCTGGAAACCGAGATGCACGCAGCGAAAGAGAATTTCCCTTTCTGGGAAATAGCTCTGTATTTACTACTAATTTTCTGGGAAAGGTTCTATTCGAATCTGAGTTCATTTTGAAAATTACGCAGTGCAATTACAATTTGCTCTTTTATTCAATTTATTTTTCATCTTGTCAGCAAGTCACCACGGAAATGTAAAGTAAACTTTATGTATGCCGTAAAACGGCAGCCTTACTGATTGAAAAAGGAGTCTCAAAATACCGAATACATTTCCTGGGTTCACCCCAAAAGTCAAATATTGCTGCAGAGATCACCTGGTTATTACTGCTTACAGGCACCACAAAAGTATGTTTCACATTGCCCCACACACTTTCTCTTTCGACCCGATTTGAGATCAAAATAACTTTCTTGACATTTTATCAGTAAATGTGAGAGACCGGCAAATGAGAGTGCCGATCAATATATGAAAAGGTATATGAAAAGATGTTCATGTGGCTGTAGTTTTCGCTCTGGGAAAAATGAGAAAACCTGAGAAAGTTGGAGTGATGGTAACTTCTTTTCCTTTTGAGTGTTTTGCTTTGGCCACAAGTACTTATTCGGAAGAAATGATACATTTTCTTCCTTGTTTTTGAGTGCTCTCATTCTCATAACAACACAACACTTACCACTTTTACTCTTGTCAAGTCGAATGGTTCTTTTATGATGAATACACACTTACCGATTTCCATCAGCTCGTTTTTGCCAGCAGCAACCAGTTTTTCATTAACTGAAGAGGGCTGAACTGAATAAAAGAAAATCCAGAAGTGGAAGATAAAGAGTTCTCCGAATCTCGTTCCAGTCTAGTTAATCCCAATCCCAACTAAGGCTCAGCCTCACTTCCTTCATCTTCTTTTGCAACTGCAGTTTTTTATGCGACGACGACGACCTACTGACACTTTGGACTTTTAAAAACCAAATTCGGATGGAGTCCATCCGATGGACGACATTCTGATGCCGAGGAGACACGTCTTTGGACCTGTTGGTCCGCGTAGAGCTCAATTTCAAACTGATCATGAGTCACCTAAATGCAAGTGCAATTAGTACTCCAATTATACGACATTCTGATGCCGAGGAGACACGTCTTTGGACCTGTTGGTCCGCGTAGAGCTCAATTTCAAACTGATCATGAGTCACCTAAATGCAAGTGCAATTACTCCAATCACGGCCAAAATATGTTCGAGATTGTCATTTTTTTGATGAACATTGATTATGATAAGGTCAGGACATGAACAGTTTTTTGTGTGTAAAAATTAAAACCCAATTCGGTAAATTGCAATTTATTTACTCTAATGTTCCCAAACCTAAATCTTTTGTTAAGGCAGTCAAAAAAGAGTATTGGGCTTGACTTGATTAATATAACCACCAAGATTAATCTTGTTCCTGGAATTGGAAATGTAATTCGGCAAATTGCAATTTATTTACTCTAATGTTCCCAAACCTAAATCTTTTGTTAAGGCAGTCAAAAAAGAGTATTGGGCTTGACTTGATTAATATAACCACCAAGATTAATCTTATTCCTGGAATTGGAAATGAGAAAATGAGGAACATTTTGTATTTTGCGGCGCAGTTCGTAATGACTTTTCGATGACAACAAATAAGTAACTTTCCATTTGACATGAATTGCAATAGAACGTTCCTAATTTGTTTTTTTGATAGAAATTAATTAGAAAAAAAATGAGAAGTAGTCTAGACGTAAAGGTCAAGTGAAATGAGGCACGTTTACGGCAATAATGTAATGAATTATGTGCAAAAAATGAAAACGTTACTTTTACTCTTCCTATATCCATGTACTTTCCGTTTATTAATTCGAGTCGAGTTCCCATTAAAGCCAGCGCATCACAATCACATTTAATCCAAATTCCCATTTTGAATGAGTGTATCAGCTACAAAAATTATTCTTCACAAAAACTAACGTACCAGCATGGTTTAGCAGTTTTACAAATTTTAAATAATTTATACTTCCACTTAAAATGCAGTTTAGTTAGAACAATTTCTAAATTAAGGACTTCCGCTAAAAGTTAATTAAAGCTATAATTTCATCAATCACAAATATCTAAATAGTCAGGTTAATTAATTTTGGTATTTATGATATCCTGATAATTTAACTTTAATCTAACGATCAGCCCAGCAAGTTTTTCAAAATTACTAATTACACCAAAACCGTTAATAGCTATAATTTAAATTGCTTTACATTAATTTAATAAAATAGCACAGCTTTAAATAAAGCTAAAAAATATACATCGTTTTATGAAAAGGAAAAATTGCAAAATACTTGCAAAACATCCCAACCTAATTTATAATTTAAAAGGAAGTCCCACATTTCCGGCGCTCGCTCACTCAAACTCAAAAACTCCGCATTTCTTTTTAAGATTGTATGCATTCGGAGAAAGCCTTAGCTTCCGTAGAGGTCTGTGCAAATTTGACAAGTGTGTCATGTTCAACCAAGCCTCTCAAATGCTCAGTCTCGTGAAGATTGAGAAAGCTGATTGTACGTTTGCCTGGAAGTGTGCTCAAATCTTCAACATTATCCTCGAGAAAGCCGACGGATAGTTTGATAAAGGAAGCATTCCTCAGGATCTTGTAGCCACGAGAACGGTCCCAATTATACACTTTGTAAGTGCCACATGTTGTAAGCGTGTCAACAAGTTTTATCAGAGCGAATGAATGTGACACAATTACAACCACTTCATGCTCCAATTCACTTTTGTCCAAGTCCACACATACTTCCTGCAAAATTACAACACACATTATGACAAATTATCTTATGTTATGCGTACCTGAGGATGGACGTATTGGAATATGAGAGATGAGAAATGGCATAAAAAATGAAGTTATTAAAAAAGTAGTAAGGCAAATGCTTGATGAAGTGATCATGATCATATCATTGTCATTTATTACTTAGAAATGAAATTGGACGGGGGATAAATAATATTGATTGACTCCTGAGACTACGAGTACGACTTATTGTATGTCAGAAGAATAAGATCCATTTCCTCAGGGAATTGCAGTATCAAGTCAATGCTTAACAGAATTTTTTTCCCTTCTGACTCGGTCACAATTGTCAAATACGAAACCAAGCAAAGTAGATAGAGACATAGACTTGAGAAGTTATCCGGGGGTTCTAAGAAAAGAATTGGTGGGTACGGCCGGTACGGGTAATAGTAATAACGGGTTTTAGTAAGGCAAAAATGGGTTCTACATAACCAAAAGTACACGCAATCTGTGTATCATCTTATCCCGCTTGTTAGAGCGCCAAAGGTCATTGAAACAGATTTTAATGAGTAGCAAAACAGGATTGGTTTTAACAATTTTAAGATTCCCTCCATCATTTACTCAATGATCACATTTGCATGTGAACTTGTTAATTTTTTGTTACTCAAAAACTAAAAACCATTTTGGAGAAGTTGAAAAATATCCGTTAAAGCCCATCTGGGTTTTTAATGCCCACCTACCCGTTATTTCTATTTCCCGTTGACAACTCTGGAGAGATCTCATCCATTTAATAAATAGTGCAACGGTATGTGTAGTATCTGTTCTGCATTAGTCCGAGTACAGATGTACTCACCTTAAAGAAGCTGTTCACCCTATTCCCAACATCCTTCATCTTCTCAGATCCCTCCGGATTAAAGTCCATGAGGTCACCACCGCTATTCAATAGTCCCAATATTGCATCTTGGTAACTCTTGCCCTCAAATATCCCAATATTCTTG
>JAHZMX010006643.1:0-14109 GCA_027743895.1 Seira musarum | reverse complement strand
ATTCTATAAAAATGTTAGAATTAAATAAAGCTAAATATTTCATACGATATACCTTTAACCCGCAATTACGGCATGCGTGCGTACTGCTCCTACGTAAGTGAATATTTGTTGTTATAATAGGTGGAATCAGTAATGAATGACTTACTTTTTTATTCTAACGAGAAAACTGTCCACCTTATTGATTGGACATGTGGTTCATGAGTTATTAGGTGAGTTTTCATCGTAATTATTTGATAGTTTAACTAGGATAGCTATGCTAAATTACTTTTTTTATTTTTGTAGGCATGAAAAACGAAATAACTTAGTTGACTGGATTTGTTGACTATTTACACCACAGATCACATTAACATGAACTAATCTTAGTAAATAGCCTGCAAATTGCAACATGGCCATGACCTGAACTTAAGCTTGACTGACCGCTACCTTTATGTATTTCTCTAATTTGAGCTTGACGCGATCGGTGTTTCAAGTTTCCCCAATTCCCAAAAGAGCTGTAAATCGTGTTTTACCTTGTCAATTATTTTACCGGTTATCAGTCAGTTTATTACCGAAGAATGAAAGATTCAAAGGAATATTTATCCAGTAAACTATAAAAAGAGTTACAAAAAGAATTCATAAAGTGAAAGTTCAAACCAGATGTATGAATTAGATTTAATAAATAACTTCAGACACACACATACATAATATATAATTTTGTATTGGATTGTGTGAACCAGAATTACTTAAATTAAAATTACATATCTATTTACTTTCGACTGGATTTTGTGTTTCACAAATTACGCTTTTTTCTGGGTGTTTTAACAATGAATGTGGATACTAATTAATATTGTGGAGAACATGAAAATTAATTATGCTATTGTTCTTTGTTCTTGTATTATGAAATTAGTCGAATGTTATAATTCTAAAAGGTTGTGTTATTTTGTGTTATGTATTTGAAATCGGAAGATATTCGTAATGGAATCGAAGAAAAAGAAATGTTATTTTTAATTTTAACTTAACATTATGTTATCACACTAGTAATACGCTGGTACTTATCAGGTACAACCATACCATGACTAACGCAATCGCGAAATTGGACATTCCACAATTCCAATCTCTCCAAGGCAGGTAACTGGTCCAGTATCCTTGAAGATCCTGCATAGAATCCTAAAGCGAGGAATTTCAACTGGGTCATTTCCTCTTGAAACTTGAATGTGTGAAGATTATGCCGGGGAGATTGTGGGAAACAAATGTGAAGACTGAAGAGAGTTGTTGAGAGAGAGTTGAGAAAACGTTGGAGGGTACTCTTCGTTACAGGAGTGAAACTAGGACGACGATTCTGCTGGTTCTGTCGGAGAAACTCTGGACGAATCTCATCATCACCATCATCATTTATTTCGTCGTGGACTTCTACTTCATCAGGATCTTCATTATTGTCTAGATGATTCATGTTTACTCCATCAGCCTCAAACTGTAAATCCTCCAAATCTAGGATGAGTGTAGTGAGAGGTAAGCCCTTGTCGCCCAATAGCCGCATTTGAGCATCGGAAAGGGCCAAGCAGAAGTTGAGAACTGAGAGTCGTGGCACTTCCGTCGCCATTATTGCCCTCGCTAAAATAACATTAATATAATCGTCAAAAAATCGCTTTGAACCAGGAATGGAGATTTCCTCAATGTTCGGTGTTATTGAGAGTAGCTGTTGGAGAAAGAGTTCTGCTCTATCTGCATCTCTGTCTGTGAGGAGAACATCAAGATGTAGTTGTTTCAAGCTGGGAAGTAACACCTGAGGATAACGGCTCCGTACATCTTCATCTTGCCCCAGGTTGGGAAATAGATGAGCTGGAACACCCCACTTCATTCTATTACAAATTAAAATAATACCTCGATAACGCCAGATACCTTACGACTTTTATATAGTTATGTTTATCCTGTGATTTTGTATAATTACTACATAAGTAAATAAATATGTTTGTGAATCTGCATGTGTTATCGCTATAATGTTGATTCGTAATAATAATGTTTGTTTAGTTTCGTGAGCCTTCACATAAAAATTTAGACTTACACGAAAATGAGTTCTTCCAAGTTTGACAGTCTGTCCTGCCAAACTTCACCCATGTGGCCGAGGGTCTTTGGAAAGTTGTAGGGAAGGAGATCAGTGGTATACTTAAGACTTTTTATCTGCGGCCCAAAGTGTTGGAAAAAGTAGTCAAAGGGCTCAATCTCGTCAGAGGGATCACAATAGTCGAAATGAAAGGAGCAATGGGAATATCGATATAAACTGTTAATGACTTTGTTCAGCTCAAAATCTTCATCACACTCTTCCAACTTCAGCAATGGCCAGTCATCCTCGGAGCATTCTGAAGATATTGAGTCAAGAGATGATGTAGAGCAAAAGCGCTGTGGATTTTGCTTCTTCGAGATCGGTTTTATATTGATGAGGTACGTCTCCAACTGGGGAATACTCTTGAACGTGATGGTTTCTTCCGACTGGAGGGCCTTACACGCAATTTCATTGTACTGGGAACTGACTAGTCTACACTTTTTCAAATCCGGTACGCTTAAATAAGCAAGTATACTGTCCACAATCTGTTTGACAAGAGAAAAGAATAGAAATAAAATATTTCCTCTCAAATTAAAACCCAAGTCCCACCTGGCCCCACAGTCAACAAATTAATAACCTTTCCTTTCATCATGAAAAAAGAAAAAAAGAGAAAAAAAAACTTACATGTGGAATACACATGGGATGAGGCTTCCGCTCCCATCTGAAATCAGTCTCCTCTTCTTCTGTAGTGCAGCCCATGACTAACGATATTTTTGTGTTGCAGGAACACGTCGAAAATGGAGAGAGCTCCAAACCTCTTTTCTTCCTTTCCACTCGGTCGCCGGACCCACACTGCCAGCGATTTCAAGCTTTGCTCTGCAATATATATTATCAGCGAGGTATATTATTTTTTCGACCTACTACAACATTAGCTTTGCAGAAAAAAAAACTTTTCTATTCCATTCCTCAGGTCCGATTTGAGACCAGCATAATATGAGCACTCTAGCTCGCGAGTGGAAAATGCTTTCGTTCGTTGTAGTGGTTCCTAAAAAAATTTTTAGCATGGCATGGGAAAAGTAGAGCTACTTAATGCTTCCTCAGATCAAATCTATTGGGGGTTACCCATCTACAAACTCTCGAAGCACAAGCCGAGCCATATAGCAAAAATGGATATGGATTACTTGTGCTGTCCTGCTTCCCAGTTCTCGGAAAGAAGACATTCATACATGCTTTCCCTTTTGATAAGCCATATATTTCCATTATATTTTCACAGTTCTGCAGTCTACAACTGTCAAAATGCAATGTACATGCGAGAAGGCAAGGTCATTCGTAAAAGTCCAAGGCAAAATTTTATTTGAGTGCAGAGGCATGACAAGGCACAGGCTCACTTGCTAAAATTCCACTATTCCACATCCACACGATTCGTTCAGCTCTCATCTGCCTGCCAAAAATTTTCCTTTGAGTTTTCCTTTGTCTCTAAAAACGTTCCTTTCTTTCTTCACCCGTTTTCAATTCGCATCTTGTTAGTGGAGAGAGAGTGAAAGCTTGAATTTCGAGATAATATTTTCTTTCTTTTCATTCCCATTTGCTCAACTGCACTTCTCATGAGCTTTCTACATGTCTGTACTTTTACCAGTGGAATATTACTTACGTATATGCAAGTGAAATTATTCCGGGGGAAAGAAGAACAAAAGCAATATGAAATCATTTTGGGTATGGTTTTGCCTTCTTCATCACACAAATTACTTCATGGAAAAACATCAGGAAAGTTTTTGAAACAAAAAAAATGCCAAACTAAATCCCCGACTCGACAAAAACTTTCCTAAACTTTTTTTTCTGGTAAAGGCGTCTTTTTATAGATGTGTCTGCACATTGCACCTTTTTAAGGAGCATGTATTCCAGTGAAAAATGGATCCTTTGCAAACTTATTCTACCTCATTCATCTACATCCAGATTCAGTCCATTGGTCTTGCTCCCGGTCTAGATCTAAAAATAAAACTTTTGGTGTGATGTGCATGCATGTGGCGCGGTGTATATATGTCGCATTAAGCCGTTAGGACTCCCCACGAATAAGGTTGTTATTATGATAGCCCAAACTTTCGATTCTTTTTTTTGTCCCTGTTCACAAGGTTAAAGTTTTGGGGAAGGATGATGTCGGGTATTAAGAATAGTAGGACACTGGTATGGCACACGAGAAGGAGAGAATAAAACTAACCTTTCTCCTTATTGTTAGCCCATCCATCTACTTTCACAATTTTTTTTCTTTTCTTGTTGTTCGTAAACAAGTGAAAAGAAAAATGGTCTTTACTCCATCACGTCCATCTCATCCTGTGAACGAACGGGTGAAATCAGGCTTACATGCACATATCGTTGACTATGACTATGATCAATGATCATTATCAACTCGGCAAAAGTAAATGACTGAGAAAGAGAGAAGCACTTTCATGCGGTGTAGTTTTTAACCTCAGACCTTTTCTTTGGGAACGTTTTCTTTTGTTTTATTTGCAAAATCTTTATATACACGGCTTATGAACAAATAAGAAGCAAACCAAACTCCTGAGTAAGAAGAGAAGAACCTCAAGGATAAAACCGCTCTTTTTTCAACCAAATAATAGCCATTATTATCATTTTCTATTACGCTTTTCACCCTTTCTCTTTCCTTCCTTTTTGCCTTCAAGCTAGTAATAATTTTTCTTAAAGATAGGTAACCCGGCTTTCTTTGAAGGAGAATGCGAATATGACGATAAAATACGTAACAACTTAAATCTCTCTTTTCTCCTGCGATTTTCTCATTATTCTTGAAGGAAACTCGCACACTGAGCGTTTACTCTTTTATCATCAGAAGGAAGGTTGGTAACGGAGGAAAATGATGAAATGCTCTCATTTTCTTTTCTTCGCTTTTTCATCTCTTTCTTCATCCTTCTTTAAATGATGATTATGATTATGGAATGTATGCAAGTTCGTATGGTGAAAAGATGGAAACCTTTCATGCAGATTACTTGGCCTACATATTCCTTTCCCAGAAAAGGGAATAGGAAAGCAGAAGAGTGGGCTACCTGTTCTTTTGGTTTCCTCTCAACATACAAAATATAAGTCAGGTAAATTAAATGTGATGAGGCAAAAGTAAATATATTTTTCAGGATGTATGGGAATAACGGTTTTTTGTTCATACCATAAAAACAATAGTGCTCCATCATCTCACAACTTTCATCTTTTTTTAAATCAATGTAATGAGAACTATGCAGTAGGCCTTATTAAAACAAGAAAATGGAACAGGATTTATTCGAGCTTGAAGGGTAAAATGTGAAAAATGATGAGATGGGAAAAGCAAACATTTTGGAGGGAAGGATTCATTCGACTTATTTTTAGCTAAGACTGAGAATAAAAAATGGAGAAAGTAAAAGTTTGCATAAGAGTTAATAAATAACTTATATACTCAAAGTCACAAGGTTGTTTTCTCGGCTGCCAGTCGAAATACTCAATGTCGTTGGGAATATATCCGTCAGAATGCAATGAAATATATTATAGGAATGAAATATCAACTGCTGATTACGATTACGATTCTAATTATCCTTGTCCCGAATAGGTCCGTCAGGTAATACATTTTTCCCGATAAAATTATTTTAACATCCTTAACACTGGAGGAACATTTCTACTGACGGTGTTGTGCAATTCCTTATCCAAACATGAAAATGGAAGGAACGATGAAAGATACTACTTAACGTTCACAGTATGTACTCCAGGAAAAGTAAATTTTTCACCTATCTACTTTCCTAATTTTTACAACAGAGATAAAAGGAAAAGTTTGAAACACAAAATGTTGTGGACGTTATATGAGTTGATCTCGACAGAAATGTGGAGGATATGTGGATGTGGTAGAATTCTGAGTATGACTTTGGGAATGATTAACGAAAGAAATAAAATTTTCTCATAACGGATTTTTCCCTTGACAGATCCAAGTGGGAAGGGAGTGGAAAGCTACAGGAAACTTTCTAAACTTTACAATTTGGAAATTCTCTTCTTGGAAATTTTAGTCGGAGTGAACACAATGAATGCAATTTCTCATTTCATCTTCCCACGCCTCTGTTCCAGTTCCAGGGAATCCTTGCCTACCTAAAGCCCACGCGCGGAAAACTACCAGGTTTGTTGCATAATGTGGTTTTGATGTCAAGCTCAATATTTTCCCTCTAGATATTTATCTAAAATGGAAAATTTTCTGTGCCATATTGTATTTCATGACTTGTGTTGAGTGTAATGAAGTAAAGCACAGGAAAAGCAAAACGAGACACGCCTCATTTAACAAATTCGCATGAAATTAGGGAAAGCATCACAAGCTTTACTTCCACAGGGTCATATTATGAACATTATTTAGCATAGAAGACGAGGCTTTCCATTCCAGTGTACCGAAACTAATCGGAGTGGGAAATTCCTCCCAATTTTCCATTCAGTTTTCAAGGGAACACAATAAAATTAGATTGCTTTTTGCATTGCTGTATTACATACCAAGAAGTGCACAATGTCAACGCCAACGTTAAAACTAGAAAGAGGAGATGTGCAAAACGGAAATTAAATTATTTTCTTGTATCCTGTCCTCTCTCTGATGAGAACTTGGCTGTTATGTGATGGAATGAAAATATAGAGAGCTATAGTTGGTTACTGTATTTATGGCTTATGGGCTAGATTGAAATTGAAAGCAACATGTCATATGAACGACAGCTTCAAACTTAAAATGGCAAAGTGCCGCTCGCCATTACCAAGGTCTCTTGAATAATTCCCAACTTCAAGGAAATATATATTTATTGAAAGTGACACGTTTTTGGATCGGAACCTGCTCAGTTGCCTCTTTATCGACTTGAATGAAAAAAAGCATAAAAACAGAATGCTTTCTTAAGCCTTTTATTTTTTCTTTTCAATGATAAAGTTTGCTTCTGCCATGATAAGTTGGCTTTATGAAATTCTGCGACTGACATTTTTTTCAAAAGCAAGAATGAAAGCGGTAGAAAACTAAGCTAACCTGTTTTATTTGACTGGCAACCTTTGTCTACGAAATTCGGGAGAAAGCATTCGAATAAAGTGAAAGTAAATTTTCTTCGCATGCCACATTTTCAGAGTAAACTGCTGACATTGACATTTTACTGTTATTATTTGTAGATTTCCTCCTATAAGCAGCTTTTTCCTAGGTGCGATCAATACGATCAAGATTATGGTACACATGTTCATAAAAAGCCTTGTACTTCTCAATGAAGGAGCGACAGAAAAAAATTTATTCCACCTTCAAAATAAGGAGTCAGCATTTAGTGGGTGAAAGTAAACCGACTGGGTCTGTAATAAATGCCAAGAAACTTTTATGTTCTCCTAAAACACCTCGAATTTTGGAAAATATCCAAATAAATTTTTAAATCCATGAGCAGCAGGAGTAAACTACATTACATTATATGAAGTCAATAAGAAGGAAATTGTATTGATGCTTTTGAGAGAATCGATGTAATTTCCATAATCCGTTTTCTTTCACTAGCTTTCTCCTTCAGTTGTCAACTTATTTGTCGGGAAATACGCCAAAAAGTCTAGTGCTTTCCTACAAAATTGTGCACAAACTCTCTCACCGAAATCGATCAAATCCCATTTAATTCTGCTACCCTTCTTTAGACACAACCGTTAAAGGAATGACAGAAACCCTTGTACTGACTTGTAAATGCAAACTTGAAATTATAAAGCCCTTGTCACATGTCAAGTCAGATTTTTTTTTCTCCAGAATAAAGTACGTACCTGTTTATGCCACACGATTGCTTTCTATTCGTCAAGGTCAAAACAGGAGCTGACTTTGGAGCTCTTCCTGTCTTGCTAAAAAATAAGGGCAAGAAAAGCACTCACTGTTCACTCTCGTCGTAGATAGTAATGTTGACGATCAAAAAATAATAATAGGATACACAGATCCTTAAATATTTTAAGCCCTACATGAAAAACAGGAATTTAGTCTGGAAAAGCTCTCACATTTCTGGGGAAAGAGAGCACGTAATCCACTTGAAATTTGCATTTAATGTGATATGCAAAGCACAACAAAGACGTTTCTCTTCCGAAGAAATAACCCGTATCAAATAGGTATTACAAGCGGATTGTGTTTCATTTCAAGTCTGCAGGAGTCCTGGGAAGCATCACGTTACACTTTTACTTTATACTTGTATGCATGTACCCGTACAAGTTTGTAATATTTTAGCAAAATCCTAAAAAACCTTTCTTTGGCAAGGTCGTTCTCATTCTTTTGCGATCACATTGCCAAACCGAACTGAACCAATTTTAAGTACCACATTTATATGGAGAGCCATAGTTATGGCCGCGTTACTGGAAAAAAGAATGTCGTGTTTTTATTGTTTTGATGAGCCGACCAGCCAGCATGACGACGACGAAGAAGACGAGTCGAGTAGTCTCTACTATTCCAATACAATCCACTCCACTAGTTCGGCTTAGAAAGCAATTTTGTGCAGAAAAAGTCTGCACAAAATGAAAACAAACGAAGTGAACAGAATGAATGAAAATGAGCGAGGAACAGTGTTAAAACATTATTACTGCGGCAGCTCCGAAGCTATTTTTCTCGTCTTGGTCATACTAGCAAAGGAAACACGTATAATACTGATTACAGTAAGAAGATCAAATAAGACTCTGGAGATTTTACTGTCTTCCATAACAATAGACGAATCTTAGTTTTATGTAGTCTCCAGAACAAAAAAAATTGATCCCCTCTTGACTTACTTTTTTAGATTAAAACAATGATAAAAAGGAAACTCGTGTCATGCAGACGCTTGCATGAAATCTGAACCACGACTGGTAAAGAAGAATCACAGATCAGAGATTTTGAAGCTAGCTTGAAAAACGAAATCGTGAATGGAGACAAACGTGTTAAATGAAATGATGCGTCGTCTTGCCATGTCTTACTATGCAAGTCATAGAGGATTTATATTAGATTTTACAGGGTAATAAAATGCACTGTGTATTACATGAGAACACATAAACATTTTTTTGCAAGACGCTACTCTCCTAGTACATATGTTTTTTTTTGCAATATACCAAACCAAGTTGTGAGTAATTTGCAAACATGAAATGCTATATAATCATATTACAGTTGTTTTGAAATTCTCAGAATAATTTCGCGAATCTATTAATTCAACCTAAAAATATTGACGTAAAAACAAGATTCGAAGAAGGCGTACTTAGGTAGTGTCAGAGATGCTCAATTACGTGCAACTGGTTCTTGTTAAAATTCAATGAAATCTTGAGGGCAATGTCTCATTCCAATATTATTGTAATTACAATGATTATGATTACGATGTGACTTAAATGCCGACAGTCAATGTGATCATTTTTGATTGGCATGAGATGGGCTTGAAAAAGAGTAGTGTGCTTGCCAACAAACAATAATTGATGTAGACGACATGGCACTTTTGTAGACTGGTGTGAACTGCTTTACAATATTATTGAAAGCGGAGATGGCATGCATGAGATGGGACTAGCTATTGTTATAAAAAAGACGCAAGACTAAAGCTTTTTATCTGTGCTACATTTTCGAATTCTCCAAACCAGAAATTTCTGGTTTCAAGTGGATATGACTGGTTACGGATGGCATTAGAATGTGAGAAAAAATATTTGAATTTTTTGTGAGTACATTGCCTTGCATACGATCATGCTGAATGCTATGATGGTGGGTTAAAGATGATAATGATGAGAATGAGCTTTTTTGAGCCAAGTAAACACATGAATTTATGCCAATTGCCGATGTTTGCAATTGACGATTTTTATGAGCGCAATCCAACAAGAGCTACTGATACACATGTGAGTCAGACTTGAGTCGGATTTTTTTTGTGAGTTCACTCACTCCAACAAAAATATTATTTCATGGCATGTACTGCGTACCTATCTAATCATTGCTACTACATGTATGTTTACTGTTTACTTGGAGGAAGCAAATATTTCCCGATTTTTATTTAACGTTCAGAGTCCAGTTCAATGTTCATGGTGTGAAATTTGAAGAGGATGATGTGTTCAATTTACTACTAAAATAACTTGGGTAAATACGCATGTTTCGTTCGATCTTCTTTTCACAGGATAAATCCAGTTAATACCAAATGGGAAAAACCTTTTACTTTTCTATTTGGCATTACATGACATGATACTCGGTTACTTACATGCATATCCAAATACAACTACACCGAGTTCATGAAAGAAGTCCCTGGGTTTGTCAAACCTACACGGTTTAACGAAACTTCAAGTTAATTTCTACTACTCACTCACGTCAAAATTCGAGAATAATGGAGCACTTTTTCAATTTTACAATTTCAAAAGTTCCAATAATCTTTAAGTCGCTGGAAAACCAGCCTAGTCATTTCTCTTTTCAAGCAAACCCAATAAGGCAAGTTACCCAACATAGCCGGTAGGAAGCAACAGTAAAAAGTCATAGAATGTGTAGCTTATATATGTATCGCAATTTAACAATTTTTACCTCGACCCGTTTATCCCTTCTTGCTACTTTCCTTGCTTCAGTCAGCGCACAAGCTAAACCACACCACGTTACGTTTTACTGTAACTGTAACATAACCTAATTTTCTCTTGTCAACTTCCCACCATTAAATTAAAATCAATTTCACGGGACACTAGGAAAGGAAAACCACACCACCAGTCGAGCCGAGTTCTAATAGGCAGCAGGAATAATATTCGTGGGAAAGTAACATTTCACAATTAAAATCACGCTGAGTTGACAAAGTTTCTGGAACTGACATTTGGTTATATTTTTACTACTCCACTCCACTGTAATTATTTTATTTTAATTGGGTCACAGTCACAACCTTGAGAACGTAGACAATAAGCCCGGAGATTCTAGAGATGGGGCTCATATGTGTTCTTTGAGACTCTAATGGAAGCGACGGCAACCAATAAATATTTTAGACGTCCTCGTCATCAAATATTCAGAGACCATCCAATCCAATCCATACATTACCAGAGTAAATGTAGGTAAGCCGCGAAGAAAATCACCATCAAAGTCTGTGGCCCGTTCCAATTTCTTATACAGTAATAGCATTGTTTTTTCACACCTGTGAAGTAAGTACATTGTACGTTTATCATATTTCATGAGATTATTTCTGTGCTTTCCTTCTAATTCTAAAAATGCATGGAATAGTTACGGTAGGATGTTACATGAATCATGAATCACAAATCACATCTTTATTCTTCCCCACGTTTGGTAACATAACGTCAACATCACATTTTTTGTTTGCCTTTGGTAAGCAAGGCCATATTCAGTGAGTCAGATTAGTCTGTGAATGAGCACATTTATTTACAAGTCATCTATTGTAATCACAATCACGATGATGAATGGCTCTAGAAAAAAAACGACACGAGAAACTATTTATGATGTATTAGGTGCACGTGATCGTCTCATTGAGCAGTGCAATTTCCTAAGAGGAACTAACAAAAAAATTGCAACTTTTTGGCAAGACTTTCCAAAAGAATGTTGGTTTTTTTACCGCAGTGGTGTCACTGCCTGTGAGAATGCAACAGACAGGGCGTCATACGTCATAGTCTATTGCAGTTTTTTCCTTCAAGGTTACGTAACCAAAAGTGAGGTTTAGCAATACTCAACCTATGCCATTTTGTACTTGTGTTGAAACCACAAAAGTCAGTCAGTTTTGCTTCATTAGTTATAAAGCTTGGAAAAGACATTTAATTGGCAGAAAAATTTGAAGTAGGTCATTTGAAAAGTCCAGCTTCATTTTTAAAAACAAAAAAATATAGATTTTCTTTGCATTTTAATGGCTCATGGACAACACAAAAATATTAGGTATGTCTATTTTGTCTTGAGCTTTAGAGTTGAGCGAGGAGAAAGAAACGTACATGTTTTTGCAAACTGTAACATTTTTTGCAAACACAATAGAATATATTTGCTTTTGTAAGAGCCCGTTCTTTTCACAGTGGCTATTATTGCCACTGAAAATTTCATTCAAGGTAAAGCAGCCAAACCACTCGATTATCATTCATATTTGATAATGTAAACACACAATTTACGTTTCTACGAAACATACATATATTTTCGTATGCCGTGTATGTAATCCAATGGTCAGATACGAGTTTCGTTGGTAGTCGATTGTTGTGTTTAATGAATTTCAAATGACGAAGACATTACGAATGTTATTCCCAACTGTCTTGGAATGAACAATAATTTTTCAGAGCAAGCTGGACCTCATATTTTAATGAGTCTGTTGATAGTTTTACGATGTAACATTAATAAAAATGGTGCAAAAAGCAAGTAGCACAGTCCACATTAAAACATTCACGTTCCAAAAACATGTCCTGAAATAGGCTAGAGTAGTCCACATTTACAGGGACTTTGCATTGGAAGAGTCGACTTTGATTCAACCTTTTACAAAGTAGAATGACATGCCGCATGCCATATAAAATGAGATAGGATTACAGCAAGAAATAGAGGCTACCAAGCTACTACTATTACTACTGCTCCAGTGGCTTGAGAATATGCTTTGCTTGCAAAAATTAATGAATTCCGGGGAGCATGCCAAATTAGCATGATGAAGTTTGCTCGCGATAGAAAACGTGCTTTTGCCAAAGCAAAGTGATATTTTTATCCAAGAAAAAATAAATTAATTGTATTGTAAAGATATGAAAATGTATGGGATCTCCATTAGCATTTTTTCTTAAAAAAGAGCTAAGTTATTATAATAATCCTGGATTATTCCCATGAGATATTTCTTTGATGATGATGTACATGTCATGCGGGCTTGACACATGTAAGGTAAAGCTTGCTCAAGAATTATAATAATACCCGAAAAAAATATTTCTTGACTTGACTTGACATGTC
Organism: Seira musarum; assembly: GCA_027743895.1. Taxonomy (NCBI): domain Eukaryota; kingdom Metazoa; phylum Arthropoda; class Collembola; order Entomobryomorpha; family Entomobryidae; genus Seira; species Seira musarum. The sequence goes on along the minus strand of JAHZMX010006643.1, from coordinate 1,231 downwards.
TGGAAAGAAGAAACCTTGTCTGGTTTGAAGTCGAGATGCTAATCTCGTCTTGTCTAGTTCCAGGGAGCACATTTTTTCGCAAAAGCCAGATTAAAGTAGCTTTGCATTTTTCTGTCTAGCAGACAATGGGAAATAGAATCCCTTGAGAGAAAAGGTAATTTGATGAAATAATATTACTGCCAATTTTCGGTTGTTTTTTTTTTATTTTTCGTCTCGAAATGGATCATATTGCAAAAGGAAAACATCATGGAATTCGGTTTGGTTTGGATACCGCATGAATCCTCCTCTTGAGGGCCATCGGATGGCAGACAATGTCGAGATAAAAAAAATCGATGCATTTCTACGCTACGCTACGCTTTATGGTGCATAATGGAAACCACAGTGATTCATTAATCGAAAAAATCGGTTTTCCTTTTATGACTGCGCCATTATCAGACCATGATATGATTACACCAGCAGTCCGAAAGTCAAAGTCAGGATCACGAACAAATGGGATGGTATTCTGATAATGAAAAGTTTTGGAACGGAGATGGAATTGCATCAGGAAAAGTAGTTGTATTATCTTCTCTTCTCATCCTGTTTTTTTGGCCAAGGATTGCCCTTATATTATGAGTGTGGTCACTCGTCCGGTCACTAATCCTTTGTTCGTTTCATTGAATTGGATTGAGTATCTCTACTACAACCGGCCAATGCATGATAAGACCGATGAAATTTCCCCGAATTTTATACTGGTTTAATTTATCTGCAGTCGTTAATGTATGTGGACATTGATCACGGCCACGTACGTGTAACTCTTCTATTTTCACGCTAATTATGATCGTTATGTGTGCAAACAAAGTTGCAGAAATCTATTTACATTACACACACTACTCGATTCCATATCAGAAGTGTAGCAAAACACAACATCATGCAGTTTCAATTTTTCCATGTAATTAATTTGCGTCATTGTATGGCAAGTAAATAAATACCTACGTACATAATGCGGTATATGGGGCATTACGTGGGCAAGGTAAGTTTTTGCATGAAACGGCAGCGGCTGGTCCGCTGTTTTACAACATTGCATTTGCAAGCGACAAGGTCACACACGGCATAATAAAAGCATGAAATTTGTGAATATGATTAATGACGAAATAAGGTTTTAGAGAGAAAACTCTAAGCCACTTTTAGCCCACACATACACAAACTGGTTTGAATGGGTTATTCTCTTTCAGATTTTGTTCTTCTTTCAAGT
>JAHZMX010006641.1:0-11164 GCA_027743895.1 Seira musarum | reverse complement strand
TGCACACAAACAAGCTCTTGAATGGTTCATAGTGCTCAATTCTTAGAGCAAGAGCATTATTGCAAAAGATAGCGTTTTTTCTTCTTCTTGAGACAGGAACTACTGGAAGCAGTTTTTTTCTGGCAATGTAAATGGAAAAAGATATAAAAACGGAGAGGAAAAAAATTGTGCCAGTTGTAGTAGCAGTAGTGGTTATGTACAGTTGGTGAAGTTATACCAAACCAGGGCAGAGTAAAGAAGCTTGAACTTCTTTTTCTTGGAACAAGAAGAAGTCATGCCACTGAATTGTTGGATCCTTTCCTGAATTCCATTTGGGAAGAAAGCAAGTTGCTTACAACTAGCGTTGGAACGGGTGATGATTGTGAGTTCATCGTTGCGAAGTATAAAGCGGTAAAGATGTTTGCATTTGACTCTTGAGACCTTCTCAAACCACTTTGGGGAAGGATAAAAGAAGATGAAAATATTGAAAGGGAAAAATGAACGTCGTTTTTTCTGCGTATTGAACCTCACAAGAAAAAGTTGTTTGGAAAAGGGGTTTTGTCGTTTTATTAGATTTTTCCGGAGAACAAGTAATCATTTGATGTTCAAGTAAAGTAGAAAATTAAAAAAACGCACAAGATTTCTCTCAAATCTAGATATTTAATTAAATTTATTTTCAAGCTTACGAGCTAGACTGCAATTTCAAAATTTTCCTGAAAACACCAATATGGCTTGAGATGAGCATGGAAGATCAGCTAACGCAAAGCTGGGGTAAAAAAAATCTTTCCTGACGCAATGAAAAGTGCGTAAATGGCATGCGTTTCAGTATGAGCATGTGGACAAAGGAGGGCAAAAGAATCTGACAGCGACTTGCCTGCCAGTGCGCTCGGGAGCCCAAACAGGTATTAAATGAAAAGCTGCTGTTTCAGATAAAACGTACTATAACATAATCGAGTGTGTGGTAGTACAATGTTAGTAAATTCATCTAGCTTTTAGTTCCTCTCTCTTGCTGAGTAGCTCGCAACTCGTTGACTCACGAATGTGACGGTAGATGTAACGTGTGTGTTTTCCTTTTGAGAACGCATATGTGCTCTGCGGTTGCATAAAAAAGGGTTGCACTTACCTTGTTGCATTTCCTTTCCTAATTTTAGTCAATATTCCATAAAATTTTATATTTGAACTACAATTCGTGTATTTCAATGGATTTTTAAAACAAATTTTATCCCCTACAAATCTACAGTTATTTTCATAAATATTTTTATGACTTTATTTTGGATTAAATCGTCTTTTTTCTGAATCTTCAGGGAGCAGTTGGAATTTGCGAGACAAAAACATCGTCTCTACCCCCTGCCCTCATAATTACTACTTTATTGCACCAAAAGTCAATCAAAATGTTACAAAAGATATCTTCCGACATATTGCCAGAAGCTGTTGTCATTTTTGATGTACTCTTGACATCTTAATTCATCATTTATGTAAGCAGCGTCTTCACCATTTTGAAAACTGAAAATAAATGTAATGCACTTGCAACGTCAAAACTTTAAATATGCCGCTGGATTATTCAAATTTATGTATGAAAAATCATGCGCTGAACTGCACTACTACCTACTGAAACTATCAGTTCAGTTTATTAATTGCATTTTATCACATCAAAATTCCAAGAAGTACTAAACAGGAATTTCTAATAGTAATAATAACACCCATTTTCATGTTGTTTAATAATTTGCAGGTTGACCATTATGACCAAAATAACGCGCGTAAAGTTTACGACCTCTAAATATTTTTTTCCTTAAAAGTATTTGTAATGGTAAATGTTGATAGATACTGATCCCATCTACAACTGCAGTGTAAAACTATGCACATTACTATACCACCTGCCCGCTGAGATTTACTGTTATTGCACAAATGATTACCTTAATCCCAAGAAAAAAACAGGTGTTGACGGTGCCGACATCAACGTAAATGGCATGTTTTCCTTTGTCGCATTACCTCCAAAATGGCTTCAGGTTTGTGCATGTCATTATAATTATACATGAGCCGAGGAAGAATTTCAAAGTTCACCATATTGCATAGTTTACATGAACGTTAAATTTATTATTATGCGATCTAGTTTTCATTAGCCATTGCACACGCCCAAAATAATTTCTCGATTGAGGAAAATACCTCTCACAGTCAGTCTTGGCATCATATTACAAATTTATTATTGCAGATTTACAATCTTCGGAACAAGCCCATCTGCCACTTGCAACAAATCAAGGATTTCTGGCAAAAAAAAATCGTTTGCACTTTTTTGCTTTTTGGTATGCCGCTTCGTGACGGGCCTACCAATTGCAGTTTCGATTCGAATCAACAAATCTGAGACCTTCAAAAACGAATTCTTTCAATTTTTATACGGTAGCTTCAAACTGTGGTAATGTTGATTTTCTGGCTCCTGTTGAGATTCTCAATCAAATCCGTTTTCTGTCGTAACAATTCACATAAAAATACTTATTAGGAAGTGACTGATTAGTTGAGTTCGTGCGTAATCTGAATGAGAATGAAATCATAAGAGAAATAAAAATCGGTTCATTACGATTTTTATTTGTACTAGTAGCTTCTGGTTTGCCAAGTTTTTTTCTGCTATAAAACAATTTCTTATTTGCAACACTATCATTTTTTTGCTAACTCATTTCGCGAGTTAGGTCTCGTTTTAAGTGTAAGATCATTAATAATTAATGAAAGAATACTTCTATTGTAGTAGTAGTAGGTGCAAAAATTCATCTAGAATCGTGAGTGAAATGAAGCACGCCTTGTTCTCAATTTGATTTATGGCAAATACTTAAAAAAGNCGTATTGAAGATGAGATGTTCAAACTTCATAGAACAGTAAATTACATTATGATTTATTGAACCGTGTAAGTATAACTGTACGATGTAGTACAGCTTTGAAATTTGCAATAGTTGTTCGTCTATTGAAAATGGGCAAAAATATTGACAGATTATTATTGTTTTACTAATCTCGATGAAATTCTTTGGTGAGAGGAAAAATTAATGGATTTTACATGTTTTTTTCTTCTAAATTTTGATAGTGTGGAGCTAGTATCTACTGATAGTACATCTTAGATTATTTTTATCTACATGACTGAACTGTAGATACAGTACAGAGGTGACTTGATTAAATTAATTAGTGATGTTACAAATGCTGAACAAATCATAATTAATGTAAAGTATTAAGAAGGTAAATAAACAGGGCTCAAAAAGTCTTGAATAATCTATTGAAATTCATTTGATGGATTTGCCAAAAAAAAATGTTACAGCATTTGGCGAAGAAGAACAAGTTTAAGGTAGAACTTTCTGATTTTGAAACACATGTCATGTCTGACTTTCTTTTTACTTGAATGATTTTCTGATTGATGATGCAGATAAAATATTAATTCGAGTAACGTTAATTTTATGTTTTTGATGCTACGCCAATAATTATTCAGTTAGAGAAGTTTATTGGGCTGATTAATTCCACATTTTTGTTTGACTAATTTATAGTTTAGCTGCATTACGCCAATAATTATTCAGTTAGAGAAGTTTATTGGGCTGATTAATTCCACATTTTTGTTTGACTAATTTCTAGTTTAGCTGCAGGGGTGATTGTAAATTCGAGGATAATGATTCGAAAATTACTAATCTACACGATATTACATTCAATTTTAAGTAGGTACGAATTGATGTTCCTTAAATATTTTGGGTGTAATTGCTAAAACTAAAACATTATGGGATCCATTCAATAGAATAAAATCTAGTTCAAATTTCACCATTGAAAGTTTATGGAACAATTAACCACCGGAATTAATCATTGCATAATCACAGTAGCATCCAAACCTCGAGCTACAATATAAAAATCTAGAAAATATATAGTTAAATTAGCAGCACGTTTTTTTTGTTCGTAACTTTTTGTAATCACTGATGGTCTTACTGAATGATTCAATGACAAATGCATCACCCTTGTTGCATTCATATTGACTTTGACAGTCGACCCGACTCTGCCCTATTCCATGAATTTTATAATTAAAAGCAGTTCAAATCTCAGGAGGATGTTTTTATGATATTCAAATAGTCAAGTTGACAGTTATGTCGCGAGGGAATAGTCTGAAAAAGACAAATATTAGGATACTTACTTACTCTGAATCAAGAAGGGAAAGTACATTGGGGACAAACAAGGGGAAGATGAAGAGCTTCTCTTGTTTACAAAGCAATGACATTGTATTGTGAGTGAGTAGTAAGCTCACAAGAGGATTTTTTAATACAGCGGAAAAGCATTTTGTCATTTTTCCAGAAGTGGATTCTGTAAACGAAGGAAAATGTTTTATTAGATCCTTGTTTCAACAAAAAGAAACCAATTCGTCTGGATATTGAGACTTGTCAAAACTCAAGAAAGAATTAACATGATTTGCCAATACATATTTGATGATTCTTCATTATCGAGAAATTTTCATTGCCAGAAAAGAAGAACAACACTTATTCAGAATGCAAGCAATTGGATTACATTTAATCAAGACATTTTGTTCACTCTAGAACAACACTTATTCAGAACGCAAGCAATTGGATTACATTTAATCAAGACATTTTGTTCACTCAAGTCAAGATTAAGATATTTAGATTGTCTTTTAATCAAAATGATTTTTGCTGACCCGTGCCCAATGATGAACATCTATCCGGAGCATATAAATTACAATTATGATTGTGACATAACCTGAGAATGTAAAGTAGATGAAAAAGTAGAAACTGATGAACTGATATACATACCTACGTAACTTTACTTATATAATTGCAAAGCAAACGGCAAACGTCTTATTAAAAATTTCCCTCAACATTTTGTCAGGCCTGCACCCTTTCTAATAATAAGTTGTCGTAATTTTCCTGGAAAGAGAAAATCATATTCTTCGGACTAATTAACTTTCCATATGACTTTTTGAAAGTTTCTCTATGTTAATGAAAAAGTTCATTTTCCCGTCTTTCCGGGAAGCGTAAATTAGAAAAATTAAAATCTAATAATGTTAGCCAAATAATGGAAATGGAAGGGAAAAGAAAGAGGGAAAGCAATAATGTGCTTTCACAAAAATTAAAACTTGTCACACTTTGTTTCTGACTTAATCAAGTCGGTTTTTCCCCACAAAAGTTTAAGCATTAAGGTTTACTCTGCTATATTATCCCCTTCTTCATTTCACAAAGACAAAAGAAGTCTTAAAGCCAATGACTTTCTGTCAAGCATGTTTTCCACATGTTCCCATTAAGTCATACAAAATGCAAGCCCACCAACACGAATCCACTCGTGAGAATAGCCATATGCCACATTGTCAAGTTAAAAACTCATTTTAAAGAGTGAAGTTCCTTTTATTATTACACGTTCCTGAATCATATAATTTCATTCCGCGATTCTCACATGCACACACGTTTTTTTTTATATATCTATATCCCCTGTAGTAGTATTAATGGAAGTGAGAACAACTGTGGCGAATAAAGCGGTGTAAAGTAAAACTTTAACAAGTCCCTTTCTGAAAATTTGTGAATTTTAAAAGTTTTCATCTGAGCCCACACCATCATAAAATAAAATAAAATAAACTCACGTCTGCTTGACCTCTTCGAGAGAGCCCACATGTTTGGAAACTTTATAAATCCGGGTTTTATTAAAAAATGAAACTATAAAGTGAAATGAAATTTGTCAGGATTTACATTCAACTTTTCATAATACGCACACATGTAAGTAGAGTACATGTATGTGACAAGATGACGATGACTTTAACGGGCACGCTTTACTATTTAATAATAAGGACGCAATGATATTATTTTGCCACTTCCACCCTTTTTCCTTTCGGTTCGCTTGATTGACCCTTAAATATGGTGTTTTGACATGCGGTTCAACCACGCTCCGGCCAATATTGCCAAAACTTGTAAACAAACTTTTGACATGATATTAAATCCAAGGATATATAACGGATTTTAAAGAAACATCACCATGTGGGTACTCTCCTTCTGTCGTTGCCTTTTTTCGTGGCAAGGCGTATCAGCAAAACTGACAATATGCATGACTCCGCCTGAGTTTGCATTAAAATGCATGCTTGTCATTGTCATCCATATTATTGCATAATTATATACGAATGCAGGCAGTGACAAAAGAAATGAAAAGAGGGAAAGAGATGTGACAATTGTAACTGACATTATTATTACATAATTTTCTCCAGATTTTAAAGTCCTTTCCACCAACACCACCACTTGACTCGTTTCACAAAGGATGTGTCCAAGTCCAACTGCTCCCACTACGCATTAAAATCACAGTGACTCACTAAAGTAGAAAATGCATTAAATTTTTGTGATTTTACATAGTACGAAAGCGGACTAACAGGATTAAAATCCAGAAGTGCATTACTTCACATATTTTAAAATTAGGGAGAGTGGATTTAGCCTAAAGATATTTTATGAAATGGAATTGAATAAAGAGCGATTCAATTCAAATATTTTTTCCACAAAAGGGGAAAGTTTTGTGAGATTTAAAATGAAGAAATAATTCTAGACACAAATTTTTCTGCTGGGTGTGGGGAAACAAGGTGATTTACATTGTACTTATACTACAATGGAATGGTACTTTTAAAAATGAAATCCTTTTATTTATCCTTTTAAAAATCGTATCATATTGCATTTTATAAACCACTTTGGTTGCCGTTTTTCCGATGAATTGCTACACGAGGCAACTACAGTAAGTAACTGACTACACAGTAGTGCAGAAACGACACAAGCAGTAGCAGTTGTTGTTGAAAGGCGAAAAAATAAGTGACAATTTAGTCACGCACTCAATATTATATGGGGTTGGATGGGGAGTTGCAGTTGGGAAAAGTTCATTATAAAATGTAAATTGTGTAGAAACGAAGTGTTGGTGCATGAAAGTACAATGTGCCAACAGCAGCAGAAGACCATCGTAGCAGCATGTGCGCGAGTAAAAGAAGTAGAAGAAAAAAAACTATTTTAAAATGAATTGAAGAACTAGTTTTTTATGACGATAAAAATAACACAGTTTATAGTTAGTTCATGCCATAAAAATTGTGGCGGTCTGGTCTGTGCAGCAGTCGCAATAATATAGAGAAATCATAAAATGCAGACCATCGCACCACATTAAATTCTTGCTTGACACCTACTCTAAATTTTAAAAGAAAATAAATCACAAAAAATTGTTCCTCTTTTAGAGAAATCATAAAATGCAGACCATCGCACCACATTAAATTCTTGCTTGACACCTACTCTAAATTTTAAAAGAAAATAAATCACAAAAAATTGTTCTTCTTTGTCTCTTTAATTACTTAGGGGCTTTACTTATATTTTACTCCTTTTTGTTGATATTTTTTCAAAGTAAAATTATGGGAAGTGTGTGGTGCAGGCAATTAATCAATTGTTTTACCAGGAAAGCTTTACGCAATCTGGATTTTATTGCTGATTTTGGGCTAAAAATAAATGCAATAATTTTTTAGGGGACTATTGAATTATTAGATTGGACTTGGGTTAATGTCCTTGTAATTAGAAAATTATTATTTGGTCCTTTGTTTCAAACAGAGACATTAATCTTTCAAGGTTGAAAGGAATGGTCAAACGCAGGAATGATAGAAATGACAGGAATGCAGAGAAATGATTTATGCGATGAGGTTGGGGATGACAGAGTGCCGTGTGGTTTCCTTCTGGCCACTTCTTTCACGAGATGATATGTGTTTTCAAATTGTTTGAATTAAATGATATATAGATATACTAGGCTAGACGCAACTTTTTAGTTTTCCTTGTTTTGTGCACTAGCATGGAATTTTTTTGAATGGGAATGCTGGTGGGTGTGCTTTATGATTTTTTATCTATCCTGCGACAGACAAAACACAATAAGTGACAGTCTCATATGGTAATTATTGAATCGAAGAGACAAAACGGGAAAATGCCTAAAACGCAAGTCAAAGGGATGATATGTATATAAATGATGGAAAGACAAAAACGGATAAAGTCACGAAGTTACCTCCCGCAGGGATCAGGAAAGTAAGAAGAAGAGAGGATCGGTTACTTTTGGAAAGTGAATTGTTCCCCATCATTAGCATCATCTACAAACGTGCACAACCATTATTATTACTAGAAGCAAAAAGGAAACTTGCTTCTGCAACTTTCTTGTTTCTACTGCTACTGCTAAGGAAGTTTGCTAAGAAGAGACATTCGTTCTTTCGGTTCCGGGAGGAAGGGAATAATAATAAGCCAAGCCAGATTCAATATAAATGTAGTATTATTTGGAGGGGTAAAACAGCGTGCAATGATGTATAACAACTTTTTCTTTAGAGACGTTTTTCAGCCTATTTCTCTAATCATTATTCCCTGGAACCTTTTACCCAATCTTTTTTGGCCACGTAGTATTATCATTAGTAAAACCGAACAAAAACATTTAGAAATTTCTTCCTGGTTTCTGCAAAACAAAACCATTTGTGTACAAACAGATGCATTCTTTGATCGTGATCACCCGCAATACAATAATCCTGGCAAAACACCACACAACCATACCACCACAGCGCACCGAAGAAACAAAAAAAAACAAGTGGACTTGACTGACTGACTTTTCAGCATGCACGTCGTGCCAAGTAAGGAGACCGCTTTCTACGACCGTTGCCTGGAAGCATTCTAAAAATGAGACTCGACAGAAGTGCATTTCTTCAGTCTGTCTTTCTCTCTTCGCGAGATGAAGAGCCACTGGGTAAACACTAATAATCTCCAGGGATGAGTCAGTCAAGTCAAGCAGAAATGGCATAATACACACTCCTCCTCAACTGTAGTTACTTTACACCCGGAGGATTCCCCACATGGAAATATAAAGGAAAAAGTGAGAAAATAAACAGGAGCGGTGCATTTCAGCTAGGTAGGGTGAATATATGGTATCAAGTCATATCATTATCAGTAATAAAGAGAGAAAAAAACGAAACAATATGAGGAGCAGCAGGAGGAATGGAGAGATTTTCATTTTGAACAATGGACCTGTCGACTGTGATCATGAGGCAAAGAGGAGAGATCACATCACCCTCGTTTTCTTTCTCTTGAGAGGATGGATAGTAAGTAGATGGATGGATGGATACGCACCAAATATGATACATGTTGTTTTCAAGCAGTTCTATCAATTTCTGATCGTGCGTGAGGTTCATATTGTTGTTATTCTTTAACTCGTGTAGAGCATCTCTCTCTCTCTTCTTGCTGCTCTCTTTACTCTGTTCTGAAGTTGACGAAACGAGAAGTGAAGTGAAGAGCCAATCCAAGCTCTCATTATCTTTTCATTTATTCCTCCCTCTTTAATCCATAATCCGGATCAAGCACAGGAGAAATAAGCATTCTTTGCTCTCTTCTCACTCTCCAATTCCTTATTCCTTTGCGTCTGACACATGGAGATTGGTGGTGTGGTTTTTTTAAAGATGCACTCCCTTGATAAAAAATGTAATAAAGAGCAGTCAGGCAGTCACTCATTTCATTTCAGAATATAATTTCCATACAAGGGCAATGTGTCCCCTCGCTTGCTCTGGTTTCGGAGGAAATGATGAAGAATTGAATGTCTTTCTGTGTGTGTAGTGCATAATGCACTTGTGTACGTTCATGTCATGTCTGTAAGCAATAAAAACAACAACGACAAAAAAATATATGCGGATTGTCTTTGGCAATGGAAATCACACAAATTATGGCTTGCTGACTAATTGTATGCATGTAGCATTTTTTTGTCTCGCTTTTCATTTAGAGTTGTATGACGTTAGCTAGCAAATTGGAAAGACTTTTGAGGTTGGAATGCTAATTTAAATAAATCTTCTTTTTCGTAATGAAATACTATCTACGCCCACTTGCCATCAACACTAGAGCGTAGCAAAAGCCAAAGCTCTGCACAAAGAGAGAAAGAGCAGTAATCGCCATTAAATTAAAATTGAACTTGACATGTGAGTAATGTCAACGTCCATTGTTTTGCTCTAAACTTACTATTGAATCATTCATTACGATAAGATTTTTTTGGCAATGAAATGCAGTGCATATATACGTACACATGCAGGCTCGGTTCATCGGTATCGGTACTGAGGGTTATGCAAATTAGTGGAGTGACATAGAATCTTTTGAATCCCCTCAACGGAGAATGGTAAACTGCCACTTCCAATTTGCTTGATTTGCCGAAAACACGACTCTGGTTTTATTGCAAATGATGTAATGTCCAAAAAGACAATGAGCATTTTGTTCGTTCGGGGAGAGTTTCAAACATAAAGCCTTGTTATTTACAACAGAGAGCATTGATGATGCTGTGATGACTCTATGTGAGCGAGTGTCAGTGTCTTCGAAACGAAAATTATGGAACCGCTTGCTGCTCTCAGACTTTCTGATTTGCTAAATAAAAATGCACACGCAATAAGTATGTTCATGTTGTGCTTCTATTTTTTATATAGTCGACAAGGTTGTTCGATAAGGATAAAATGTATATAAACTGTTCTTATTCATTTTTATAGGCTTTCCCATTTCACTAAAGTTTAGTTGACTTTTCAGATTCCCCGGAGAAATTAAAGAATAGAGAAATACGTAGAAGATGCAAAAGAGATGTCTACTGGGTCTTTTTGACAGGTTTTGCGATGTACCCAGCGGGTTATCTGCTGCTGTCAGTCAACTCAAAAAAGCCGCGTACATGGTTTCGTAGTTTTGAAAAAAAAATTTGAGCTAATTTTTATTGTAACTTTACATGCAAGGGAATTGAACTGGTTAAAAATGTGAAATTCAATATTGCAAATTGTAAGCAATTTGGATACAGATATTAATTATTGGAAAAAGGAAAGCTTGAATTGACAAAGACACTGATTGTTTTTGTTAAAAAATGTCATGTTGAATAATTCTGAACTAGGTCTGATTGTGAAACAAGCCTCTATCTACAGCAATAATGTTGATGATGATGATGACCGAAACAATAATAGTAAATAGTGGCATGATTTTCTTGTTGGTTTATTGATGTTCTAGCTCGTTGGTCAGATTGTCTCGGTTAGTTGGATGGATGGATGACAGTCATTTTTACCTTGTTAGACTGATCAACGTACATTGATTTTATATCTAAATAGCTCTCTGTTTTGGTTTGTTATTCAAAGAAAAACGACTAATAATACGGATTGAAGCGAGCAAACAAATTAAATTGCTGATTTCAA
>JAHZMX010006640.1:0-14381 GCA_027743895.1 Seira musarum | reverse complement strand
CGTAATAAAAAAATCATGTGCGTATGATATCAGGTAACCTAATTTATTTCCTTATCGCTCAAAAAAAATTCGTCGCTGTTGCTGTAAAATTAGGTACATACCTAAGTAGATTTGAATTGAGTCACTGACACTGCTTTTCTAATCTTCACAAGAAGTCAAAGACCATTTTAACCCTTTCCTTTTTTTACGTGTAAAGTAAACACAAGTGCTCACTGCACGGGTTTCAATTCCCTGAAATGCCTATTAAGCCATGCCATTTGCCATTCCATCGCCTCATTTACTACGCCGATGCGATGAAAATGATGGTAATAGTGTGTAAAGCTACATTGCATAGTCATAGCCATCGCTGTAACCATTACATTTACAATTGTGCTTCTTCTTTTATAAATTCCTTCCATTCCGCCACATACCTAGTAGATACAAAAGAATGGTGGTGATGTTCATCTTAATTCTAATTTTTTTCCCAGAGATTTACATAAAACACGCGCAGCTTTTGGACGTTTTCGCAATTGTAATTGCAATACCTGGCCTGTGTTCGCATAATGTTCTTGAATTCGTGGAACTCGGATTTTTCTAAAATAAAAAAGTTTAGTCACTACAATACCTAAATAGCTTCATATCATAATGGGAATCATAAAACGTCTTCTGTTGAGCAGCCGCATCCGCTTTTGTAAATCATAATTTTAGAATTTTGTGTATTTTTTTATACTCACATGGGAATAGTGAAGTCATAAAAGAGCATGAATATTATCTAACATTTTAATGGCACAAGAAATACGTACGTTTAGAATCTATAGGTGAACGAGTCCATAGGCATGTATTTACACTGTAATGGAATGACACAATCGCGGACTTTACGCGAATTTTTTTTCGTTATAATGCAAGACTAGCCTTGAGCTTGAAATTTATGCGTAAGCTAAAGTGACAATGGCACAAATTATTTATGCAAATATGAACAAAAAAGTAGAGAATGAAGAAATGTATAAAGACTTACTGTTTTTGAGCTTGCTGTGTCCCAACAGGTCCTCCATCATGTCCTTGTTTTTCTGCAAGGAGTAAATGCTCACATGTTTATCATCATTTATTGGCAGCTCATAGCACAAGTATCCAATGCGAATTTCATATCTCTCTCTTTTCCTCTTCTTTCCAGTGGGTGAGGATGATTCAGGAGTAGAAGAATAGGATGTGGAGGCGGTTGACAAGCCGCCGCCGCCACCACCACTCCTACCTAATTTTGTTTTGCTCTTTGGGTGTCTACTACTATTACTAGTACAAGTTTGACTGGAAGATGATGAATGTACTGCAGTTCCAGTTCCACTTTTATAATTAGAATGGCCACTACTACCGCTCCGACTTTTTCCTGTGTTTGCTGAGGAGATAGCACTGCCGGAAACAGACTCTTTCCTGGAGTCTTTATTTCCCCCGCATATCTCTAGGGCTTCTACTTTTCCTAACTTTTCCCTACACAAACTCTTATCATTCTTGTCAACCACTGTCTGCTCATGTTCCAAGGTTGCCCCTTCCTCATCATCATCATCAACGACCTCTTCCTCTAGTTCCTCTTCATCTACCGGCGATTCAATTACACCACCACAATTACCACCCACAAACACTGCAGGAATTTCATTTGGATCCTCATCCGCCTCAGAGTCCACCACAAGTTGGGATTTTTCCTCCTCCTCACCTCCCGAATTTGCAAAGGCAGGTGGAGGCTCAACTATATCAAAATCCACACCTAATTCGTCCAAATTGAAATCAAAGTAGTCTGGGAAAGATACCCCTGGCACAACTGCCCCAACTTTTGCAGCAGTGGCAGTTGCAATCATCTCACTCCCACTCACTCCTGTTCCACCATAAGGTCCAATTCCTAAATTGGCCAAACTTAGATTCAATTTGAAGGTGAAGTCATCATCATCAAAGTCGATGACTCCATCTGTTCCTGGTATGATTGTGTGATCATCATACTCCACATCCTTGCCGGGATCGGGGAGATAACAGTGATCACTTTGAAACGACTCACAACTCGATGAACCAGTATTACTTATTCCAGAGTCTGTATCTGAAAAGGCCTTAGCCAAAGCGGAGGAGGAACGTGAGGAGCTCGGTCCAAGTCCAAGACCAACTAATCTGTCGACTAATTCAATATCAGCTTCCTCATTGTCACCACCACATCCCATTACAAGGGCTGGGACGTTTGCATACGTGTTTTCATTTTTACTACTCACTCCCAATTTGGAGGGCATAGACGATGGTGACGTCGTCGTCGCCGTAGTTAAATCACTCTGTTGATGACTATGACTATGCAATTGCATAGACGGCCTGTGACTGTGATGGTGGTGACAACGACGATGGCTCTGGGCCTTGTCTCTCACTCGGTCGTCGTCGCCGTAGTTAAATCACTCTGTTGATGACTATGACTATGCAATTGCATAGACGGCCTGTGACTGTGATGGTGGTGACAACGACGATGGCTCTGAGCCTTGTCTCTCACTCGGATCACTTTGTTCAGCAACATTGTTTACTTTTTTATTAAACTTTTACTGGAGCCACGAGGACATTCAAATTCTACCGATGATCCTGACTAATGCAACATAAGTATTATGAGCTTCCTTCTCGGTATTAAGGTATCAATTTTTTATGATTCCCCAATATTTACTTTTCCTCTCTGATAATATTTCCCCAAATATGAGGAGGGCTGATGAAATTAGCATTCACTTCCACTTCCAGGAAGAATGCTTTTTATCACCCGAAGAGATAAGGAAATTCTTTGTTGACAATCACGTACGTTCCTCAAACAACTCGAAACACGAACGTAACAAATAAACAAACTAAACACTTTTTTAGAAGTTTTCTTTTTGCAAAGTCATCGCTTCAAATCTTTCTGACTCTGACTTCCATGGACCAACCAACTAGCAAGGCAATATCAATTCATTCCTCAAGAATGCTAGCAATGCAATGCAATGCCATTCTGTCATGTCAGTCTTCTCCTCCGGCTTAAATGAAAATCGGTGCGGTGTTTGCAAGTCACTCACTTCTCCTCGCTGACCGACAAAATTCCTTCATTCAAATTTCTCAACGCAACGCTGACAGCGTGAAATTTTACTCCTTAAAACTTGGCTTTTGCTTTTGCAATTGTAAATTGTAATCTTTAGGAAGTTTTAGTATCGTAATGAGTGCATCAGAATCTTCTTATATTGTTACTCTAAATACTTTTTTTTCGCATCTCTCATCATCTCAGGCAGAGCAAGCGAGCACAAACTTCCTATTCTCCTTAGTTATTGTTGTGTGACGTGACAAGGAGAAAAAAAGCTGGTGAAACGGGAACGATGCTAATTTGAATTTTTTTTATGAACCAAAAATGACTGACAAACTTGACTGCTGACTAACTAATGAAAACAATCAAGTCAACCGAACGAGCGAACCAAGTCGAGGAATTCACTACCGAATTTTGTGATGAATGATAATCACTACCATCATCATTTTACGATTTTCTTCTTCTTCTTCACAAAACACAAAAACTTTTTTTTTTCAGGGGATGTTGATGTTGCACGCTATAACTGCAACAGCTAACTGACGCGATGCCTCATGAAAATGAAAATCTTTGTCGTGAATTGTGGATTGTAAAACAGGATACATGTATATATGTATGGGCCACAGTAGCTGAAGCTCAAGACAAAAAAAAACTTCTGTGTGTACAGACATACATACATACACATTCGTTCTCACTGCAGACAAAACTCGTATAAAAAAATGCTACACATTTTCAGAATCTCGTAGAAGCACATGCATCTCATCTCATCTCATGTTTATATGTTCTGGTGTGTGTGGTGTGCGTAACAGCTTGAAAAAAAGAGGATTTTTTTCTCATTTGCGTAGTCTGCCTTGTTCTTGGTTTGATCTGTTTTTTAAGGATAAATCAAAGGGATTCTCTGTTTTCAATGAATGAATGAACGACTTATCTTGATTACAATTCACAATCACAATGCTGTTGCGTTGCATCTGTTAAGCATACAAGGAGACAAAAGAAGAAGAAGGTGAAAAAAATGATATTTTATTAGAGAAGTCCAATTAACGGGATGATGAGATGAGATCGATGGGATACAGATGTCCTTCGTTGAAGAATAAAATTTTCTTATGCATTTTAATCAATGAGTTAAAACAGTCAAGTTAAAATTCACATACCTATTTCAGGGCTTATGTCATGAAGTGAAGACATGACGCGATGTGATTCTGCCTAAGCTAATTTATTTCCTATCGCGGAAATCGTGTTATTTTGTTTTGTTACATGTACAAGGGGGAAATAAAAGTCGTGAAAATGTGGAAAGTAGGCATTTTTACAACCGCATTATACACCCTCCACCTATCCAAACATGGGGAATTGGTATTGAAGAGGAGGAAAGACAGTTTCAAAAATAACATGTGTCATTCCGGATGGAGAGAGGGAGAAAAACATAGAAGCTGGATCGAGTTTTTTCCATGAAGAGATGAACAAATCTGAGGAAGCTTGGCATCGGGTTTTAAAAATTCATCTCATCTCTTCTCCACTCCACCAGAAGTTGAAAGGTTCAAGTAAATGACTTACATCCGCCTTCCTTCCATTCATTTTAAAAACGAGTAGCAGAAGCATGATTACATATTACATATGTGGGAAATAAAAAATGATGCCTTTGAAAAAAGAACGAAACGAGATCATATATTTTTTATATGAAGGATCTCTCATTCATTTTTTTTCGAGGGTCCCAAGGTTGTTCTCACACCGACGGACAAGACGAGACAAGACAACCAAGAGCAGTAGATGTGGCTGTAGCTTTAATGTAATAATACAACAGATGTTTCCACACACAAGTGGAATATTAATAGAAAAACGCTTGATCTCATTGATCTGATCTACTTCTAAAAGTCTTAGATGTGGCTGTAGCTTTAATGTAATAATACAACAGATGTTTCCACACACAAGTGGAATATTAATAGAAAAACGCTTGATCTCATTGATCTGATCTACTCCTAAAAGTCCAAACTGAAGTGAAGTGCCAGCAGACCAGACCAGTTGGTTGGCTTGGTAGAGATAAAAAAGGACCCTTCAACTCAACCAACAACAACCGACAGACTGACCCAAAGTGCTTGTGATGGGATTTCAAGGAAAAAAGTATAGTTTTGTTTATTAAGTACCAAAAGCGATACAGAGGAGGAAAAATGAGGATGAGTAATGCAATTGAGAAGCGCTGTGAACAGATATATTGATTGTTGTTTAAAAAGTTATATTTAGGAATATGTATTTTTTTGTAAAAGAACGTCTTTCATCATAAGGTCTAAAGGTCTTTTATTGACTGTTGTAAATATTAAAAGCTGACCAAAGCAGAACAGAAAAGATATGTAAGTATTTAAATAGATGAGAAAAAACAGAACAAGAGGAGTTTATGTCTATCTTGTGTACTGGATTAAATAGGTTTTACTTATGTCGACCGGCGACGGTGAGTAATGAATGGATTTATATAAAGTATGAATGTTTCTGTTTTTATTTATGTTTGAGTATGTTTATGTCTTTCTTGTGTACTGGATTAAATAGGTTTTACTTATGTCGACCGGCGACGGTGAGTAATGAATGGATTTATATAAAGTATGAATGTTTCTGTTTTTATTTATGTTTGAGTAGGATTGTTTGTTTCAGGACAGAGCAAATCTCGGCTTATGGGTTGGGTTCAAATGTTTTCAGTTTCAGATAAGACGAAAAAGCGTGTATGGGGCAAGCTGCTACAGCTTTTGAGTTAATGAATGAAGGATAATGTTAAAAATTATAAACGAAGGACTTCATAGATACAGGCATGGACATGGTACTACAAACGGAAAATTACGGAAATGAAAATAAAGTAAATTCCGTATTATAATTTTAAAGTACGATTTTGATGAAGAATCCGTCATTTTAATACTGCATTTTTCTATCGAATCAGACTCATTCCAGGAAAAGCTCAAGTAAATCTGATCATCTCAAGTGATTTCCACAGTATTTCCAAATCCGCTTTTCTATTTAATGCATTCATTCCATAATCTCCTTGATGAAATGCTGGAATGTGGTGAAGGTAGTTGCAGTTGTAGGATTTCCTGGTGAAATAAATACCATAAAGCACACGCCATATATTTCCTTTCCGTTTTTTTTTCTTCGTGAATGCATGAAGTTTTTTATAGTCACTTGTTGTACAATAATTTAAAACACTTGGTTTCGTTCTACTCCGTGAATCCTTGAAAGTTTGAGCAGAGTTGGAAAGGAAAGTCATTGACTTAAAAATATGTTCATCCTGCATCATATTGCATAACATCACAATACAATCACAGCTTCCTTTCCTCCATGAAATGAACACGATTTGTATATTTTTTTATTTCCGAGCAATTCATTCTTCGTGACAAATAACTGCTGGGATATTTACATGAAAAACAAGAAAGCTTCCCCGTATATTTTCAAGAAAGTGCAAAAGAATTTTACTGTTTTCAAAATGTCGAGAATGTCTGGAATCCAGGAGATTGCACGACGACGACATGCTCATCTCCTCACTTAAAGAACGCATTTCTTTATGTCTACCTAGCCTAGCCCTCTTCGTTAGAAACAAACATTCAATTTCGTTCGTTTTGTACTGTGAAATATTTTCTTCAGACGGAATTCACGCAACTGCAACTGGAAAATCAAGGTTTTTTAAATTGTATGTATTTTGTCGTCATCCAATCCAATCTAACACGCCAGCAGACGAAAACATGAATCTTTACGCTGTCTACACAGTCAAGCCATGCCAGCGCAGCAGGCATTGAAGCAGAAGATGATGAGACGACAACGACATCCTATTAAAATGATCATGGCTTTTACTATCATCATCAGATCAGTTGAGGAGAGTGTTTTCAGTACCAGTATGATTATGATATGATGGAACTTCACCTAAGATTAAAAAGTTTACAGATTTTCTACTGCTAGATTTGGATGGCTGGACATAGAGGTGGAGTGGAGGGATGGAGAGAAGTGAGGTGCATTATATGACCACCACATTACATTAAGTACAATCATCAAACATCAACATGTAGAGTTGTAGAGCAGTAATCACAACCAAGTATGGAGGGACAAAGAGGGTAGCGGATCCTCATGATCATGTCTTCATATATCAAGCTCAAGATTTGCTTTGATCCACCAGTAAACTTGCTACTCTTTGATGTAATCTGCGTAGTTCGTGAGTTGACGTGATGAAGATGAACATACAATATCCGGGTTGAAGTTTTTATTATTTAAACTAGGAATGGACCAGGACAAGCCTCTAAAAAAAGAATAACTTCTTTTATTGTTTCGACTCACTCACAATCTCAATCTGCCCTTCCAATAAAAATTGAAGTAGAAGTGGTGGCTAGCTCGCTCATTCAGAATAAGACTGAATTGAACGAATCTTTTCCGGCTTGACTATCCCCAGATGCGGCCACATTGCGTAATAATAAGATGTATCATTCGTATCATCACGGTACATAATCATATTGTGTCATAAAAAATTGGGCTATTATTAAAACCAGACCAGCCAGCTTGTTGCAGGCAGCATGCATGTACGCGCACGAACATTGAGATAATTCTCTACTTGAATTGGACTCGCTCAATCAAAATCTAAAAAGAGGGCATGGACTCATCACGTCCACCATCATATCAGCTATTCCGTATTCTGGACTGGAATCAAGATGACCAAGACCAGTTGCACACAACAACCACCGGAACTGGAGAATCATCATCATTATTATTAGTGAAGCGTAATCGCTGACAGCCACGCATAATATGAAAATGTTTAGGGATGAAGAAGAAGGGAGATGAAGCAAATGAGATGGTCCATTGTCCATGACTCATTTCAATTCACCAACAAACTCTTTGAAGCGTAAAACATTGAAAAATTTTGTCATGCTATACCATACCACTTGGGGAAGTTCTCCCTTAATTACGCGACAGTAAAATGAGCGTCCTGCGCAAAAAAAAACAGGATTCGGCTCGGTTGCATTGTGTACTTAAGAGGCTGGAAAGTTAAATGATATTTTTAATGACCACCCACTTCTGGTCTGGTCTGGAACCCCGCAGGAAAGGAAAAGGAAATCTGGAAATGAGCTTGGCTTTAGCTTTGGCTCGCGCTCTGCCTAAACTTAATTTTCGGAAGTGAAGAGGAATTCATGTGGGATGGAAATAGACAATAAACTGAAGAATTACCCGTTCCGCAATATGTTCCCAACTGGATGAAATGAGATGGTTTACTAAGGATTTCAGTTTGGTTCATTGTCAGTCGAGTCGGAAGTGGAAAATGGGATTAGCCCTTCTCTATTACGCTTCTTTTTTTTCCTTTCCGCTGCTAAGTAAGCATAACAATAACAATGTAGAGGAATGCGTGCAACTGGTATAGCATCGCATTTTTTTAATATGAATGAGTGAACTAAGTAGTTGGGAGAAGAACTATTTCCTCTGGTCGTTGTTTTGATTTTAAAACCCTTTTAAGAATTACCCGTTCCGCAATATGTTCCCAACTGGATGAAATGAGATGGTTTACTAAGGATTTCAGTTTGGTTCATCGTCAGTCGAGTCGGAAGTGGAAAATGGGATTAGCCCTTCTCTATTACGCTTCTTTTTTCCTTTCCGCTGCTGAGTAAGCATAACAATAACAATGTAGAGGAATGCGTGCAACTGGTCTAGCATCGCATTTTTTTAATATGAATGAGTGAACTAAGTAGTTGGGAGAAGAACTATTTCCTCTGGTCGTTGTTTTGATTTTAAAACCCTTTTCCGGGATTTCGGAATGGTTAAGTAGGCGAGTAATGCAATGATTTTACCAGACCATAGATGGTTGGTCACGTCACGGCTATGACGCCAAGCAGCCGCGGTCGCGATGTTATGAATGGACAAACTTTGCTTTCAAGTGACTTCTACTTTTCCACAAAACTTGTGATATGATGTGATGCGACTTTTCAGAGAAAACAAAAGGAAATATAATTCCGGATGGAAGGGATAATGCTAATACCTACTTTATGGTGGTATCATCCTCCTATCCTACTTACTCCCTCATGATCATTTTATGAATGTATGCGGGGGAGGGCGATGTCCTCTTTCCGCTGTCAATTGCAGAATGACAAAAAAAATTGTGGATAAAAATATAAAAAAAATACTATTACTCGAGTAGTTCCATACATGAATGCGCTCACTGTTCTTTTCACATTCTTTATCATATTCCACCTCCCACTCATCATACCACGTTTAAAGGGCTTTCAGGGAAGGCGAAACACTCACACTCCAGACACATTTTTTGGTAGGTAATCCTTCCACATGTTTTTCACATAATATCATTCTTTATCATATTCCACCTCCCACTCATCATACCACGTTTAAAGGGCTTTCAGGGAAGGCGAAACACTCACACTCCAGACACATTTTTTGGTAGGTAATCCTTCCACATGAAAGGACGAGACGAAAATGGGATTGTGTGTGGCTTCCACTTCAAAGGAAGGAGAAACAGAAAAGCAAAATATGAAATGGCGTGCGTGGGGGTTAAGAGTTACAACTGCCAAAGGACCAGCATTGTGGACAAATATCATATCATATCCGCTCATTTTCAAATGCTGCAAGTTAGCATTGGTGGATCACGTGAATGTTTGTCTCTATCTCTAGATTAAATTCCGGTTTTAATTATGAACATTTTGTCGACTAAAAAGGATCGAAAACTTTATCAGGGTAAAATTATGTACCGGAATTTATGTTCAGCTAAACCTGGCTGGTATACATAGCCCTTGAGTTGGCCTTTTGGGTGCAAGATTTTGGAAATTTTATGTTGAATACAATTGAAAGTGGGTCCCATTTTTCAACGGGCGTGTGGGAATCTAAGAAATCCATGCAGCTATAAATGGTATAAAATTAGATTCATTCAATTTCTTCTTCATTCATCATCTCGGTAAAAATGTCGTAGAAATAAAAACTATAAAGAAGACATTTTTTCTACACAAATAACATGAGAATTCTGGAAAAAATCACACACTGAACTGGAGGAACTTTCATCCCACATGCTGCGTGAGATAAGAAAATCACGCGTATTTTTAAGAAGCATTTCATAATCCAATCCAGTCAGCTCATGCATGCACGCATCCCCATGCCACAATCAGTCTCGACTCGATCTAAAGAAGCAGTTTCATTTTTCCACTTGACTGTCTCCGTCCCTACTGTCCCTTTGCGATAAAAAATGCTCATTTTTTTTCTTCCATTATATAATCAATTTGTTCAGCTAATTCACAACTTGTGGGATATGGCATGTCCGTGACACCCAATACATACCCAACCCAAACCACTATAAAAAAATAATAGTGAAAAAGCTTAGGATATCTAGTGTCGCCTTTCGTCTTCCAAGAAAAAAAACATTATGCATATCAACAATCTGCATTCAACAAGTTCCTCTTGGATTCTGAATCATTTTTACACAAGAAAACGACCCTTTTAAAAAATTTGGGATGGGGAAGCCAAGCCAAGAGGAAAAAAGTATAAACAACTCCCTACTCAATTTAATTCAATTCTTCATACTTTCTAAACTTACTTAACTTAATCAGCTTTAGGAGTAACTTATGAGCATCTAATCCATCAAGGGAAAAATCTTTTTTAATTAAAAATTCTCATTATTCCTTGGCCCTCCAAGTTTTTATGACTTGCCAAAGTAATAATTACATCATAACATGATCATGGTCCTACAACACTAACTTCATTCCATCTTGCTACTACTTACTTACAAGTCGTTAACGCCACAAGTAAATAGCAACTGGTTATTTAAGTAGTATGCATGTCAGTCCCTTCAAATCAAATGAAAACCACTTTTGACGATTGTCTTCTAGGGAGAGGTCCTTAACTCATAATTATCTTTTTCCTTCTGATTTATATCGATCTCATAATTTAATATCTCAAAATATTTATTATGATCCGATTTTAATTGCTACGCTTCGAAAAATAAAAATTGATGATAATGATGGTCGTTATAAAAGTTTGCACCACTGGTAATTGAAATGTGATGCAATTGCTTAAAAAATAATTTTATGGCGAAGCTAGAGTGCCAGACTAGACCCTAAATTATTATTTTGAACCCTATCATTTCAGGCTATGGCTATACAGATTGGAGTATAGTTCACAGGGACCATGGTCCCTTTTTTGTGAACAGTTCACTAATGATATGTAATGGCGACAATTTGATGGTGGCATGGCAAGATAATGATAACATTCAGCTTCAGATTGAATTGCGTTGCATTTAAAAAAAATGTGCGTGACTGTGACAGAGACAAACTGTAACAGCAACTACAACAACAAAATAAAAGCAAAGCAGAGGGACAGGGTGTCATGAAACTCATCGAAAAATGTAATCACAATCACGGCACGGTAGACAAAAACGCAAGTCAAGCGCCCAAGATTATTTTCATTCAGTAATTTTTACGATGACTGTGATGTATTAGAGTTTGTGTGATCTCAAAAGTTCGAAATGTAAAAAAAATGTTCAAAAGCTCAACAGGTTCAAGCTCGGTTCTCTGATGTATTAGAGTTTGTGTGATCTCAAAAGTTCGAAATGTAAAAAAAATGTTCAAAAGCTCAACAGGTTCAAGCTCGGTTGATCCATGTTTTACTTAAGAAAAGGCGGTGGTGTTGGTTCATAGCTGCACCAAAAAGATTTATTAGTGAAAAAGTGAACTAAAAGAGTTCAAATACAATTTCAATGTGATATTATCTTCTAGAAAATGCGTTTTTTGTTTTATTTACTTTTTTCAAAGCACTTGAAACTTCCAAAAAGCTCAATCCCTCATGTCACGCAGAATCTGATTGCGAGTAGTGAATTAGAACCGGATCCGGATTTAAAGAATGAATGAATGCATAAAAAATATTTTTTGTACTTCTACTACAATTGTATTGTTTGGACCGAAAATGTAGATAACATGAAAACGTGCTGAAAATGTGTTCAATCTACATATTCCACGGGTGTGGCATGGCAGGCAGACTGACTCGCCTTCCAACATTCTACCATGCCATCATTTATACAAATCAGTAAGTAAGCTGACTTTGACTCATTCATGGATGAGCAGAAGCACAACCACGATGATACAAAAGTTTTCAATTGTTTTTAATTGAATTGAACAAAACAAAAAATATTTCGCATTCACAAAAGATTTAAGACCGAAACAAAAAAGGATTTCAGTTCTATTTCTGTATCTGCTACATAATTTGCAATGAAGCATATTTACCTGTGAATGTGAAGTTGTAAACTAGAAAATTGAACTACATGCATACCTACTCACACTGCTTTCATGCAACGAAGACAAAGACATGACAAGTTTATTTACATCATGCATACATACCTTTTTATCCTATCACGATGAAGACATCATAAAAACTTATCAATGTCTTTAACTTTGATTATGCATTCCGTGAATACTTTTTCAAAAATGATCTGATACTATGAATATTAAGAAATCAGTACCTACACCTGCATAGGTATTTACGTTTTTTTATTTCGAAGAATGTCTCATTCGTAATAAATACCTGCGTCAATCCAGTTCAGAGCTGTGATTTGATTATATTGTAAAATTAGCATAAAAACGGCAATACACATTCCAATTTTTTTATGAATGAAGAAAAGTTTTGAATTACAGTCCAATCACATTCATTTTGAAAGAAATATTTTAACGAAGATCGATCATATTCATAATGAACGTGTGAGAGTTGGTGTAAATACGCTAACGGCAGGCAGGACCAGACCAGTTTTTAAGAGAAAAAATCGACAACCTCACACCAAACTACACTCTCCATTTAAGCTAGACGTCATCCTTAAAACCAAACCAGATCCACGAGAAATGAATTGAATGGATATCAGATCAAATTCAAATCAATGAGGAATAGGATTTTTTAGGGATGAAAGAAGACCTTTTAAGGTAGAAAATGATGATGATGTACAAATGGGATCACTTACTGTTATTTCATGGTCTCATGGTGGTTCGGTGGTTTGGNTTGAAAGAAATATTTTAACGAAGATCGATCATATTCATAATGAACGTGTGAGAGTTGGTGTAAATACGCTAACGGCAGGCAGGACCAGACCAGTTTTTATTAGAGAAAAAATCGACAACCTCACACCAAACTACACTCTCCATTTAAGCTAGACGTCATCCTTAAAAACCAAACCAGATCCATGAGAAATGAATTGAATGGAGATCAGATCAAATTCAAATCAATGAGGAATCGATTTTTTAGGGATGAAAGAAGACCTTTTAAGGTAGAAAATGATGATGATGTACAAATGGGATCACTTACTGTTATTTCATGGTCTCATGGTGGTTCGGTGGTTTGGTTTCTCTGGTCGTGGGAGATCATCAAAATGAAGGCACCCATTTTTCTCATACCGAAACCTAAAGCTTTGGCTGCCTGCATGGCATGAATGAATGCAACAGTTTTTTCCCATGATGATTCTTATTCCTGGTCAATCATCATCATGAGCATCATCATCTTGATTTGATGACTAGGTCTTGCCACCATTGAGCCTAGTTATGCTTTGGCTACGACTGTGGCTGTGATAATCAATTTTTTTTCAATGTTGCGTAATGTAATACTGAACTAGTAACGTTGGTTTATAGGAATCAATCCCTCATTTCCCTAGAGTCACGACGACTGAACCAGATTTTTGTTTATGTGCATACGCAAGAATCAAGATTCAATCAGGAAGATCAACCGATCAACCCGATGGTTTAGAAGCCATGCCAAACCAAACCAAACCACAAACTTGTCATTGCCTTTGAGAAAAAACCGTGTGAGTGAGAAAATAATATTCGAAGGAGGTTTTTTATTATGCGGCAGTGGCGGTCGTTTTAACATAAAGCAAAGGATTTATCAATTTTCAATGAAAAATCCAATCAATTGAAATTATTTGAAGTTAAACTTGTAATAATAATTGTGAAGACTGGTGAACAGGATCGAGTCATTATCCATCCCAATCAATTTCAATCTCTCATTTCATCAGATCAAACGGAAAGGTCAAGTCAAACTCAAAAAGAAATGATCAAAGGAGTCATAAAAATTTGTTAAGAATCTTGACTGGTTTAGTTTTACAGTAGATTCAAGAAATAAAATGATTCTTATTGAATTGAGTGTTGACTACTTTTATCTCGTCATTAAAGGCCACGACACGAGTAAAAATAGGTATTTTTCAATCAAATCATTCACAAAAAAAAACTTGAAACTTACTACACCACATCAATACAACACCACACGAAACAGTTATGCTCATGTAATGTCATGGCAGTAAATCTTAGCTACATAAACATGCAATGTGAATTGGCTAACACTAACAAAAAATTGATAGTAAAAAACCTACGCAAAA
>JAHZMX010006639.1:0-14861 GCA_027743895.1 Seira musarum | reverse complement strand
GGTAACTTTCCTTTCCATCATTAAATTCGTACTGGTCCAATTCACATTTTTATTTCGTACCGGAGATTAGTTTTTATTTTAGTGAGTGAAGTACGGAATTCATACGACGGAATGACATCACATCACATAAGTAATTTCTCATTGCTTTATTCACGGACTTTAGGGATTTTTTTCTATTTGATCCTGTCTATTTTTTTCAGTAAAAAAGCGTCATTAACACTCAAGGAGTGAAAAAATATTCTAAAAAAAATAAATTATGATGCACTAGAGCCTTAAAACTACATCTTTCTCCGTTTTGTTTCTGGGTTTGAAAGAATAGAATTAATAACGATGTAATATAATTTTTAATTCCTTTAAATACGCTTTAAATATTTTTTTTAGCTGTTTAAAAATCTCAATTATTTTTTTGGATGAAATAGCAGAAGCAGATTGTGAAAAATGAGGAAAGATCTTCATCCATCCAAAAGCAAAGGAAAAAATAAGTTTTTTTTTCCTGGAGAATGAAAACAAAGAAAGCATAATAAAATGAAAGTATTATTGTGAAAGAAAAGTGCTTGAAGTAGTACTAAAGTAGTATTTTGTAGGTTTTTATTTCCATCGAAGTGTGTAATTTTGTGTTTGTGCTCGTGTTCATGCTCGGCCCATTGTAAAATGAGATGAGGATGTGGGGAAAAGGAGGACACAAAAGAAACTAAAAAAACACATATCATTACTGATGGATGTGTAAAAAGTAAATGGTGTCACGTCGCAAATTCATGTGATCAAAAAATATCTCCAGTTTTTTTTTTTGTTGTACTTATATCGTATCGTGTCGTGTTGTGTTCTTCACATCACATCCCATCAAGGATCTTTTATTTGTTGGACAAATAAAAAAAAGGAATATGAGATGGGTTTTTGCACTTTAATGAGTTTGATTTGATGTGGAAAAGGAAGAGGAGAAGAGGAGGACAGTGACAGTAAAAGTTTGTACGTGTGTGGGCTTTATTTTGTTTGTTTGTCCATTTAATGGGAAGGAATTAAGTAGGTAGGTTCAATTCAAACTTCAAATGAATACTCTTTATTTTGAGAGGAAAATTACGAGGAAAAAGTAAATTAGTTTGTGATAGTGATGTGATGGCTATTGACAATTTGTGGGGAAAGCATGGACAATTTGTTTTGTTTGTACTTTCCTGGAAAACCAGGACAAATCAAACCATCATAATCAGTGGTTTTGGTTTGAGTTTACTTCGTGCACATTACATTGTATTCTTTTAAATTGAACATCCGTTTTCCAAAATGATCCTGATTTATTTTTGGCCTTTTCTCGAAACCATTAATTTTGAACTTATTGCTGAACTTTCAAAAGGTTTAGCTTTCCTTTGAGCTTGTGTCGGTATTTTCTTAACTTACCCCATAGCTTTTTACATCCAACCCTCCTTGTTTCCTAATCTGATTTTATTTTTTTGTGGATTGGGAACCCATGATCAAATATAAAAAAATGCGGTATTTTATTCTGATCATTATCATTATTCTCTGGAGAACGAGTGTCGTGAGTTGGCTTGGGCTTGGTTTGGTTTTTGGTTCCATTTGTGCTCCTCTTTCTTCCCGATTTTAAGCTTACCTGAAAGTACAATAGTGGCTGAGAAGAGCTTCAAAGTAAATCTTTTAATAATGCCACGTGGATCATGAAACCGAAACGAAATTGGGGTTGAAGTCCTCTGCATTTTATGATGACAGTGGAGAGCTAAGTCTTGCCACTATCCATGTTGATCTGTTAAGCATGCATAAAATTCGAATCACTTAAATACATTGTACCTATTGTATAAATAGGTCTTTTTATGCCTGAACACGTTTTTCGTGGGTGGAACAAGCGTGGGTAGAAATAGTGATGGATGATGAGGGTGATGCTTGGAAGAATGATCTATTTTACTTTTGCATAATATCTCATCGTGTGCGTGAATGGTCCGTTAAAATTTCATTTCTTCGATTTTATGACTGATTTATCATAAAATATATTTCTATTTGAATTTTTTCAACAAAATCATCGTCAAAAGAAAGCCAATTGATCCGAACTAAAAGTATTAGGGTCGCATTTTCAGCCGCTGGAAATCAAGAATTACAGGAATTTTACCAATTAATGCTACGTCGTCCATAAATATTTATTTGGCCTAATGAATCTTATGAATGGCTTACTTGATTTGACCTTTGACCCATTTCTTTTTTTAACAATAGAATGTCAACTAATTCAGATAAGTACACACTTTGATAAAATTATAAATAGGTCATATCTTTAATTTCCAAAAACATCACGACAAGAAGGATCAAGATATGAAATAGAGAAATATAATGCGACAATGACTACACATTTTTATTTATTTCGTCTAATGTTTATCCTCGTCATTTGAGAAATCAAAAGCTACTTATGTTAGTGACTAAAAGAATACATCAAAAGTCAAGTAAGTAATGAGGAAGGAGCTTGAGTTTCTTTAATTTCCTTTCGCCCAGTCCTTTTCAGATGTCCTTTCTTTTTTTCTTCTGAGTTACTTAAGTCAGTCCAATCTCCTTGCCCTGTTTCCTCTTCATCTTCAATTAGGTCGTATTCAATCCTCGCTTTTTTTGGAACAAAAAAAATGAGAGCGAGAAAACGTCTCCGCAATTTTTTCTATCTATTACTTATTTGCTTTCTCCGTGAAGGAAGAAAAACAGGTCATGCCAAGCCAAACTGTATGTCATTATTGCAGTCCAATGATGGTAAAAAAAAGGTTCAGGGTTTACAAATGACATAAAATCCTCTTAGTTTTGTCCATGATTTTCTTACTTCCCAACAAATGGAATTTCCCACAATGCCCAAAAAGCCCAATGCCACTGACATCCCTGTCATTTTTCCTTTTCCTAAAAATGAAGTGTGCAAAAAGACTAAATTCAAACCAAGCCAGTGATGCTTATAAGGTCACCTTTCCCGTTCTAGGAACACGGTTGTGATGTTGATGTGATGATGAAAGAGACCATAAACTGATTGTGATTGTATTTCGCTTTACTTTTACCAAAGGATCATTTTTCCNTGCCACTGACATCCCTGTCATTTTTCCTTTTCCTAAAAATGAAGTGTGCAAAAAGACTAAATTCAAACCAAGCCAGTGATGCTTATAAGGTCACCTTTCCCGTTCTAGGAACACGGTTGTGATGTTGATGTGATGATGAAAGAGACCATAAACTGATTGTGATTGTATTTCGCTTTACTTTTACCAAAGGATCATTTTTCCCCTTTGCTACACATATATTGAACTGAAGTGAACAAGAAGAAGAAGAAGAAGAACTACATGTGTTTGTGAGTGGGAAGACAGAATGAAAAAGAAAATTCGTGAAAATGAAAGCTTTTCATTTCTACTTACGTGTCACATTGTTTTTCCTGAGAAAATTGGAGAAAGTCGTTAACTTAACGAATCTCAGAAACTATATGGTCCCCTTTCCCTTCATCTTCTAAAATGCTTCTTCAAGGTCCAATTCTATTCAATGTGGGAAGTGGTCTGGCCTGGCACATGTATTGTTTTTATCAGATCAGAGCACGAACGAGCACGTTGGCTTCGCTGACTTAGAGCTCATGAATTTTCGTGGAAAACGTTTTTTCAGACTTTTGTTTCCAATTGCAAATCATTTTTCGTTTTGGTATGCATGAAAAGCCATGAAAAGGCTTAANAGCTTTTCATTTCTACTTACGTGTCACATTGTTTTTCCTGAGAAAATTGGAGAAAGTCGTTAACTTAACGAATCTCAGAAACTATATGGTCCTTTTTTTCCTTCATCTTCTGAAATGCTTCTTCAAGGTCCAATTCTATTCAATGTGGCAACTGGCCTGGCCTGGCACATGTATTGTTTTTATCAGATCAGAGCACGAACGAGCACGTTGGCTTCGCTGACTTTCGTAGAAAACGTTTTTTTTTCAGACTTTTGTTTCCAATTGCAAATCATTTTTCGTTTTGGTATGCATGAAAAGCCATGAAAAGACTTAATTCAACAATTTATTGGTGGCTACAAAATTCAATACTTTCAACGTGACATATTTTGATTGAAGGAGTGGAACACGTGACGAGAGCATTGAAATTATGGGGTAAAGTAGTTCTTGTTTCAAATAATTGATCGTTATCTTCCCAACGGTTTTACTTAATCTCAAAAATGAACGTTTTTGTGAAGATTGATTTAACATTTAAGCAAATAACGAATTAAGTCGAAGGGATAGATTTCATAAAAATCCTGTTTTTCACAAATAAAATTATTATTAATGACTCAAATCCATCTTGCTCTGGCTTATTCAACCTTTGTCGAGATTTAAACTATTTTGATGTATTTTTGAATACGCAAATATGAAATGTAAAAGCCATCATTGATCCCACTTTTCAGTTGGTTAGGAAGTAATCCAGCTCAATTCCTTTCATGTTCATGGAAAAGTTCTGAA
Source organism: Seira musarum (assembly GCA_027743895.1). Taxonomy (NCBI): domain Eukaryota; kingdom Metazoa; phylum Arthropoda; class Collembola; order Entomobryomorpha; family Entomobryidae; genus Seira; species Seira musarum. The sequence goes on along the minus strand of JAHZMX010006639.1, from coordinate 10,429 downwards.
AATCACAATCAGTGAAGCATTTAGTGATTTCGTGACAATTCACAATACAATAATCTCTGCCTAATTGGCGATTTACTGTAAAATGAAATGGTAATAAAATGTAAATTCATCCACATGAATATAATTTACGCCAACGCAATATACAAACTTCAAAGAAACTTCAATCAAGTCTTGATTTGTAATTATTTTCATATTTCTTTTCAAACTAGATACTCTGCTTTTCCGATTTTCTACAGGAAGTTTTGAATTTTGAAAAAAGCAGATTTTCTTTTTCTCCCTTGAAAACTTCGCCCACCAGCCCACGCTTCTCCTGGCTCTCGTTAGGAAAGGAGTTTTAGTTACGAATGCGTACAAAAAATGAAGTGTGAGAAAACTCCGTGAAATAATTATCATAGAAATTGGCAACTTTCTTTGGTTAATGCAGGAAGCGGAAAATGTGAAACATTCTACTTCGGGAAGAAGAAGAAGACTCCACCTCACAAGACTTTTTTATTCATTTGCTTTTGCTTCACATATAAAAAAGGGAGAAAAGAAAGATGGAAGTTTTTCCTAATTTTATTTACGTTTCTAAAGAAGACTCCACTCCACGCCACACCGGCTCGGCTGTTAAGAGTTTTCTAGACGTAATGTAAAAGGAACTGGGCCAAATGTTTCATTATTAACGGGAGGGATGGAGGATGTTCGTGGCATGGAGAAAGTACCTAAAATATGAAGTACCACATTCAGAAATGTAAAAAAAATAGTTTGGAGTACAACTACAACATTAACTGCTACAGCCACTGTTTTTAAGAATCATTATTATTATAGAGATGTAAAATCTTCAGAGAAAATGCTTCATCAAAATTAATATGCATTTTAAATTGTGTTTGAAAAGGGAAAGTTGCTCACTTTCTTGTGGCACTTAAAGAAGACATCTTAAGATTTTGTTTTGAACAGAGAAAAAAATATGTTGTTTTGGGTAATGCTAAAATATCTTTAAAGCGCATGACTTCAGGTACAAACTTTATCATAAATCAATTTCCTGCAAACGGACAATTTCTCAAAATATTTTTGATTTCTCATCCACGCCCCCTCGTCCAATCCAATCTGGCTGATTCACTTATGAAATGACATCATGTTCGTATGGTTGCTTTCTCGACACTCGACAGTAACGAAACATTACGTGATGTCGATGCCACTTCCACACTTTCCCATCTTTCTAAATCAAAATATGTCTGAGTTCCTTAACGCAATTATTACGTTGCCCCCAAAAGAATAAACAACTCTAGTCGCGTTCCCTTTTCAAAAAAATATAGACATCATAAGAGTAAACAATTTCTTGGCCCTAGTTACCAATTCCCCTGCACTCTATTTATCTCATCTTGTTTTTCCGTTCCAGCTGGAGGGAACGTCCCCAGAATACCAAAAGTGCACTGTGTACTTTCATCAACTACCGTAGTTTTTCAATTTGTTTCATAAACTCAAAATCTGACCTGTGGGGCTTCGAAATAAAAAAGAAAAAAAATGGCCATGGTTCTTATTTGAGGAGGTACACTTTCATATTTTCTTTTCATGTCATGTATGCATGATGCAACTGCAATTCCTTTACAATTTCCTTTTAAAAAAATAGTTGAACATTCCCATTGCAGTTCAGTGAGTTTCCTTGAAAAAAATCTCGGTCTTTATATGCATGAGTGTGATGTTGATGTGATTGAGATTGTGATTGCAAAAATGCTTGTGTTTCTGGTCCTAGGAGAAATTACTTTTCCTTTGGTCGACCAAGGCCAGGCCAATTTGTATTTTTTTGCAGAGAAAGTGTAAGTAGCTCACGTATTTAAGTCTGGACTCGTACTCATAATACCCTAACGATAATTAAAGAGTAGGTAAATTCCTCCAAAAGAAAGTTTCATCCTTTTTTGGCTTGGCTTGGCTTGGCTCAAAGAACTCTAAAAATTAGAGGGATTTACGAAAAGAAAATTCTTCAGCTCGAGAAACGGAACTCAACTCCTTTTTTTATTGCATGTAGGACATAACTGGAAGCAGTTAAGGAAGAAAAGAGACCAAAAAAGCTTTCAATAGGATTAAGCCTCCTTTCAAGAACGAGAAAAGTGTTTAAGCTGAGGAGAAGAGTAGAGAAAAAAATGCGTTTAGGCATTTACCGTTACAATTATCTATGCACTCTTCATCCTTTTTTTTTGTTCTTTCATTCCAAAATCAAGTCATTATCTTTTTCCTTTGAACATTGAACATGCACGGGATTAGATCATATGACATGACATGACATGATCATTATCATTATCATTAGCTTTGTTCTACCGCAATATTTCATTAGATTTCTTTGTGCAATTTAATAAGCCATATTCATTTCAGATCGTTTCATTTCTATTTTTTGGCCTAGATTTCGTGTAGGTTTGAGCTAAATGAATGTAAATTGTAAAAATGATTTTATTCTCTAGTCCATGTCGTGACATTGACATTTGCAATTTGCAAAGGTAAAAGATTATTTGAAGAATGTTTGAGATCCAATTACAATAATAACATTTATTTCAGTTTTTATTATTCACTTGTAATTGTAATCATTACATTTAAGTATAATCAATGTAATTTTTATGAATTCGAAGCACAAACTTACGAAGAATTATGTACTTTACCTTTTTACTCTTCGAGCAAGAATAATCAAAAAAAATGATTGATTTTTGTTTGATCGAAGACGAAGACATGAAAACGGAAATTAGGTTTTGGAAACTTCCACCATTATTCATTTCACGAATAGGTATCGTATTTAGTAATACAATATTTAATTCTACGAAAAATGAAAAACGAATTCTAGGAAGAACGTGTATAGTTCGATTCGAGTACATAATTATAATTAATTAAAACTACTATCAATATATGTATGTACTATATAATTTTAGAATAATTAGATTAATTGGTTACATTAAATCTTCAAACATTGGTTCAGTGGGTAGGGCTCGTCTCATCATCATTTCATTTCCTCTTTACGTATATTTATTTCCATCATATTCATAGTCATCCCATTTTAATCCTATTACCGTATCAAATTACTTCATTAAAGTATTATTACTACAAAATGTTATTACGTATTACGTACCACAAAAACAAAGTTACTTACATCCGACTTCGACATCATGGAAGCTACTAGTACGACAAAAACAAGAGTTTTACTCGAGCTCCTCTGACATGATCAATTCTTCTGTGTCGTGTCGTGTGAAGTAGGTAAAGTTACTTTTTTTAATGGAAGATGCGAATTGTGAATTAGTTTACATAATTAATTTATCATAAAACACAAACTACTACGCATAGATATAATTTTATTCAGAGCTTTAAATACCGGACGACGATAAGATAAGTAGCAAATGTCAACTTGAATCAAGACAATCCGTTGGAACTGCAAAATAACACGTTTATTTCTTCTACGTTTTTTGAATCCGTTATGAACTGAAATTATTGCATAAATTATCAATTGTCAAATGCAAATCTATTTAATTAATAAAATATGTCCGGTATTTTGAGCGTTGTAAAATGCAGAATACTCTATTTTACTCATTCATTCTAGCCAATCAACTACAAATTATGTGCAGAATTATCGGAATTCTCTAATTTGAGTTATCTATACAGAATGGTTAGTTATGTCAGTCACACAGAAATTTAGTAGAATTTTTGCACCCGAATTTCTTTGTCATTTTTTTCCTGGTAAATAATTTTATTGAAAACTGAAGCACCATAATCTAAAAGGGAAATATGTATATGTGTGAAATATGTGATGAGACACTGAAGAGAACATTAAAACTACTTACTTTACTCACTTTAATAGGATTACGCTTAAAATCTAATAATACACAGTCTTGTCGGTACATTAGACACCAAAATACATTTTTTTTTCTTAATTAATTAGTCGCTGATTCCTTTCCTTTAAGTAATCCTCTTTCGAATTTTTTGCAGAATATTTTTTTTGCTTAAGGTAATTAAGTATTTTTAATCACATCGATGCGTACAGTACACAAAGGCTTAAAACTTAATTTTGATTTGATAAAATAATGATTTTTTTAGAATTACGTAAAAATAGCAACATTTATTCGCATGTAATCAATCACAATCATATACAAATACATCCTTTTTTGGCTGAGAGAGTGAAATTCCTCCATTCATTTTTTTGACTATTTAAACCGCAGTTCCAATGTAAGACATTGGTAAAGAATTAGTCAGATCTACATTATTATTTCCATTCCTCCGCTGAAGCTCAGGATCGCCACTACCTCCCCTCCTCCCCCACCACTACCACCACCCGCAGCACTTGAACTAGAATTACCTGGACAATGAGGATTAGACTGATCGGGACATTCCTCCTCATCAATATAAAAAGTATCTAAGTTTGTGCCCAAACTCTCATCCTCCTCCTCAATCCTCTTTGTCGCTGTTGATGAGCCCTTAACACAATCCAGAAATTGGGTGGCAGCTGCCCAGTCTTTCTTAATTTGCTCCTTCTCATCTTCCTCGATTTCCGGTGCAGTGGTCTTCTCATCAGCCTGTTCTTCATCCTGGTCCGAAGAGGGAATGTGTTCCAGGGAAACGGACACAATCATTTCAGTCTCGTCCTTCGAGTTCGAGCTGAAGCTACATCCAGTACTCCCTGGCAAATTGGAGGTCGCACTTGTAGTAGTGGTTGCACTTGATAATGTCGCTGCAGCTGCAGGATTAACGCGGACAACCCTATTGAAAGCGAGGGCTGCGGACGCTGCTGCAGCAGCAGAATTCGTTCTGTATGTTGAGGTGAGGGGAAGAATCGCACCACAACTCATGTTCCTGGAATGTGACCTATTCCTCATGTAATGATGATGATGATGGGAATGGGGTTGGCAGGCTGCATCGAAGTAATATAATCTATGTGAAGGACCCGCCCTAGGCTCCGAGCAGTCGATCCCAAATTGATAAGGGAAGCTCGTGGGATTCGTCGAGCTGGAACAGGTGGAACTCCGACGAAGATAGCGAACAGCGACTGAAGCAGCTTGGGATGAACTGACAACGTAACTACTGGAATTCGTGCTACTAGGAACCGTTATCGAAAGCCCGGATACTGGATCCTTCTCCTCGAGATTTGCAATGGTCCCTGAGCTGCCGGGAGCGCTGCTCAAGTTAGGATTAGATCGGCCTTTTCCCCCACCACCTCCCTGATCGTGTTGGGATCCTAAAAGGAGGCTCATGTTCATCGTTTCGTTTGAATGACTTCGATCACCCCCTACAAAGTTTGATGCTCTACGAAGATAGTGGCGACTAGTTCTATTGTACATCCCTCCCATCCCCATCCCATTGAGTCCCCCAAGACCTAAACCAAGACCAAGACCACCCGGCCGATCAGAGATGAATGATGAGGGTCCATCCGGGGATCTTATCGTTGGTAGGAGCATCCCCTGAGCGGAGACTGTGCTTGCTCTATGTGGATTCTGGAGGAGGGGATGAGTAACTCCAACCAAACTTCCAGACTTTCCTGTGTTCGGTGACATCAACGCAACCTCCTCAGGCTCGATCATATTGATCTTTTCAATCATCTCGCGTATCTCTGTTCGGAGGATGACGAGAAAGCATGTTTTCACAAAGCCGATGATGCAAAATCCCAAAATCAACATAATTCCTGAGACGTGATCAACCCATTCGACGAGTTTCACTCCACATCCTGCCCCATAAACATATAACTTCTTTTCAAGCGTTCCTTTACTCGCAGATGATGATCCATTGTTGGTCGCATCACTCCCATTAATTTTCCCATCTTCATCCATCCTCCCTCCACTGCCGCCGTACTGCTGGAGAAGTGGAGAGCTCGGATATATAATTGGAGGGCTGTTAGTCTCCAAATAAGTTGTTGAAGAGGCTGATGATGACACTGGGAAAAAATAGTATTTTCCCGTATTATCCTCTTCCACTTTCCTGTTCCTCCTCAACTCAAAGACTTTGTTTGGTTGGGATTGGGAAGGCGGCGAAGAAAATGAAGAAGATGATGATGAGCTGCCTACACGACCCGTCTTCGTATCTCCATGTCCATGTTCATGTCCTTCCTCTAAACCCACATCCCTTCTCCTAACTAAACTCTTACGAGCGGTGGCAGTAGCCGCCATATCAAAATCACGAGAATACATCGGCATAGTCGTCGTTGTCGTCGTACTCATAATTCTTTCAGACTTTTTCCCTACAAGTTTTGCCAGAAGGCTTTTCTCTTCCTTCCTTATTCTTTTTTCTAGTCTTCCCAATTTCGTTATCCTCAGCGGAAGTGAACTCGTCGTTGTGAAAATTTGTAGTTGTTTTCCCTTTGTCTGGTGAAGTTCTAAAACGCAGCTTATGCTTTCCCTTTCCTTCTCTGAAGTCCTTGTTGTCCTCCCGCTTTCTCTTTGTTTTCCTTTGATCAAGCAAATCCTTCCTGTTTGAATTGTGATGATTGAGTTCCCCAGGCTGTTCATGACACAGAAAGCCTTCCTCCTTCTCCCCTCCACCTGCCGGCACTTGCGATTCCGATGATGATGAAGATGATGATGACGTTGGGTACAAAGCTCTACTCCGATTTTTTCTCTGACTCTGAGGAGTCTCCTCAAATGCAATGGACGGGAACAATTTTTTCGTTTGATTCTGGTTGGAATTATTATGGATTGTTTGGTGATGATGTGGATGCACCTGCTCTTGTGGATGTCGTTTGTGACTTGTTCTTGTTCTTTTTTCATCTTCAAATTTACTGTTACGTGCGTTCCACTCTTTTTGATTGTAATTGTGATGATTGCGATTATGAATTGTACTACTTTTGAGAATTGCAAAAAGTCCATCCGTTTTTTGAGGAGCACGAGGACCAAAACTAGTTTTGTTCTTTTCTAAAAAGACTATGATGATGACGTTGGGTACAAAGCTCTACTCCGATTTTTTCTCTGACTCTGAGGAGTCTCCTCAAATGCAATGGACGGGAACAATTTGTTCGTCTGATTCTGGTTGGAATTATTATGGATTGTTCGGTGATGATGTGGATGCACCTGCTCTTGTCGTTTGTGACTCGTTCTGGTTCTTTTTTCATCTTCAAATTTACTGCTACGTGCTTTCCACTCTTTCTGATTGTAATTGTGATGATTGCGATTATGAATTGTACTACTTTTGAGAATTGCAAAAAGTCCATCCGTTTTTTGAGGAGCACGAGGACCAAAACTAGTTTTGTTCTTTTCTAAAAAGACTAAGGAAGCGTTGTTGGTAATAGTATTCTTAGAAGTAGTACTGCTACTGCTATTCTTCTTTACGAACTCGGACTGGGAGTCAATTAAAGAGGACGAAGACGAAGGCGAAGCGGGTTGCGATTTACGATGAAGCTCATGGCGTACTTTATGGGCATGAACGGGCTCATAACTTTTAATATCACGTTTCTCAACGGCTGCTTCTTCTACTGCTGCCCAATTGAAGATAGTTTTCGTTTTGGCTTGATTAGGTCCACCAGACTGAGGCTCTTCATGATTATCACCACTACTACCGTTATGGTCATCAGGTACATCATCTTCCACCAATGCGGCTCCTTTTTTATCTTCTTCGTGGTCTTGGGACTCATCATCGATATAATCCGAATCGTAATAAAAATCTGTGTCAATCTCATCATCATCCCCAGCAGTGATGAATTCCGCCCCCTCATTTTTCTCGTGGAGCAGGTGCAAACCTCCTGGGCCTTGTGGATGATAATGAGGATGATCATTTTTATGAGGAAAATTTACAACAGTCCTCCCCCCTCGTCTTCGATTCGCATCATAACGATTCCCTCCCCCATCTCCAGCATAGTCGGGGGGATAGAGGTGGGAGTCGCCGGGATTTGTGTGGTGGTTGTGGTCGTGGTCGTGGTACGATGATGATGACGACTGTGACTGTAGCTGTGTGGACCCTGACTGGTCATTGTATGGAGGGTGCTCTTCCTCAAAAGGATAATGAGGGACAGAATAAGTCTTATCGAGACTAGTACCGCTACTACCGCTGCCGCTGACACTGGAAGGGACATAAAGAAGAGTGCAGCAAGATGGTGGCACTGACAATAATAATCCCGAGTCTACATCAACAATCACGTGTGAGTTTCGCTTCAGAGCGTTTGGTTTGTCAGAGAGGTGCAATTGTGAGCTAGAAAATTTCTCAAAGTCCAATGGTCCATCTACGCCACAGCAACGGTCTTGGGATTGTATTTTGTCCCACCTCAAGGTGAATGTTTCGTCGGTCGAATATTTTTCTATGAACTCTTTGCTCAGGTATGGAAGCAAGTTTATCTTCACTTTCTCCAAACGGAAGACCCAGTAGAGACCGACGCCTATGTCGCCTAGAGTGAGGAGAAGGAGGACCGTCCAGTACAGGCTTAAAAGTTTGTGCGATAAGCGTTGTGCTCCGAGGCAACCTATCGCTTGCACTACACCGCATTGACAGAACAAAGCTCCGTAAGCGTATATCAGTGTCGGATGGTAGAGCTCCACCCCTCTGCAAAAATACAAAAGATAAAAAGAAAAAAAATTATGAAGCTCAGAAGAAGAAAAAAAATTAGATTATCCACTCATTTGTCAGCATTACAAGAACCTACAACTACTTTTCATTTTTACTTGACTCGACGTACTCGACAATCAATCATTCATTTTTTTCACGCTTTGTGAAACCTGTCCTTCAGGTGGAAGAAACTCTTCAATCCCAATTCTGACTTGACCTCATTTCATTGACAGAACAAAGCTCCGTAAGCGTATATCAGTGTCGGATGGTAGAGCTCCACCCCTCTGCAAAAATACAAAAGATAGAGAGAAAAAAAAATTATGAAGCTCAGAAGAAGAAAAAAAATTAGATTATCCACTCATTTGTCAGCATTACTACAACCTACAACTACTTTTCATTTTTATTGGACCTGACGTACTCGACAATCAATCATTCATTTTTTTCACGCTTTGTGAAACCTGTCCTTCAGGTGGAAGAAACTCTTCAATCCCAATTCTGACTTGACCTCATTTTCAATTCTTCATTTTTTTCTTAGAATTTCGGAGTCATCAAACAGAAAAAGTAGAGAAAAAAAGCATATGGAACTGGCGACATGGATGATTACAAAGTAAAGTGAAGACGCAATTTTTACCTTCTCCAAATCTAAATGAGCGTAAAAGTCAAAATCTCGATATAAAAATATTTCTTTTGCAATAACGGATTAGTTTTGTCCATGTTTGACCGGTATAACGAGCGTTGACTATACAAATTATGTTCGTATACTTTAGTCATCCTCACTATTTCTCGATTGACGGTGACGTTAACGAGGCAGAACGACCTGACTCCTCATCTAATCTTCCAAAAAAGAAGGAAAGTACGTATAACGTGAATACTCACTTAACGACTTAGCCTTCCCTAACCATCGCATCGACTTGTTTTCTTTGTCAAATGACCAAAAGCAATCTTGCTTAATGACCTTCTTCTTGAAAAAAAAAATATTATGTGTCTAGTCCCAACTCCCACTATAAAGCTTATATACGGTCACCTTAAAGCTGTCATTAAAAGTTCCATGCTGACTGTTGCTCAATTCCAATCCATTTTGTAAGTGCAGCCATTCTCGTTTGTCGTCCTATCCTATCTCCTTTCTCCATTTTTTTTTATTCTTCTCCTCGCTCCTCTCCAAAAAGAAAAAGGCAAGGATAAGGGGAAAAGGATGGAAGATGAGCAGCAACGATTACCTGACAAATTACTTTCGAATCACTACTGACTTTCACTACAAAAAAAAAAGATATGTATGTGGAGTAGTAGTGCTATATGGTTTATAGTTATGTTCTTTTCAGAAACAAAAAAAAGAATGGAAAACGGCAAGGTGTCCACTTAAACTTTATTCTCCAGCCTTTTTAAATGGAAAAAGTACTTCGTTTGTCCGTATCTTTATCTTCAGGGGATCTCTCTCAGTGTTCATGTGTGAGTCATGCACTATCAACTACAGTCAAATCTGAATATATCGGCCTTGTTAATTGCGGTAGCAAATTTTTTAGCGCTCTAAATGAATGCTTTGTCTACTAATTTGAATGCCTCAAAGAAAACAAACTAAAAAGCTTCGTTTGTCGTCCCCAGACACACAAACGATTCAGTTTTAGCTGATGTATAAACTGGCCAAATTTCTCATTATTTTATCAAAACTTCAAAATTCAGAGGGGTTTGGGTTTGTCAAAAATGTTGGATTTATCAGCCAAAAATGAAGGGTTCGTTTATCTTCCGGAGGAGTTTGGATCGGTAGATAAACAATTCGTTTTTGGCTGATAAAACCATTTTAACGGATTTCCAGGTATTCGACTCTATTTAACTGTAACGGATAAAAATTTTTCCACAAAAACATGTCCTCTAAATCGAGGTTGATCTGTACCTAAAAACAAATTGTAAAAGAGTAACGGTAACAGGAAAGAAAATCAATTTTCTTTTCATGCGTCAGATA
>JAHZMX010006638.1:0-10905 GCA_027743895.1 Seira musarum | reverse complement strand
ACATTTTTTTCGCATTTAACCCTTTTCCTCAGCTACGTCTGTACAGCTGTATTAACAGCTTTATTGATGTAATAATATGAACATGATTACGTGACTGTTGTTACGGTCTTGTAGACGATACGGTTTAGATTAGCTTGTGTGCAGAATTATTTATTCAGATCAATTTGGATGCAAAATTTTCATCATCTTTTTCGTAATTCGACATTCAACGTAGGTTATTGTTTTATCCTGAACTTATAAGTTATAAGGATCAAAAGCTTACCACCTATATTCTACGTCCAATGTCGAAGCGTACCATTTTTAATCCAGCAACATTTTCAAAGGCTCCTGCGAATTAGTGCGAATACTGCGAATTGAGAATTACGCATTATGCTGCATATATTCAGCTTTATCACTGCACTGCTAGCATTTTTTACGTCTCTTGAGTCGCACGTCACGCTTACGCTCAACAAAGCTTGGACCTATAGTTAGAGTTACCTAGATTAGACAACGTAAAAGCAATATCAGAATGCCCACTAGCCAAGTAAAGCTGACGCGGGAGCAGTCTTTGTTTATTATATTGACATCGCAAATTGCATAGAGTTTTCTTGTTCTTGTTTTGTTCGATCATAATCGTCCTATTTGGCAAGTGATCTTAATTTGCTAATTGCATTTAACTCACTAACAGACGATTCACGGTTACAAAAAAGAAACGGTGTTAATATTTTTTTGGGGGAGAAACTAGACATATTATGGATTTACGCAATTAATTGGCTACTTTTGTAAATCATTGACAGACGCAAGGTTTAAAATCTTTGAAGTCGTCGTCGTCTGTTATCATCATTTTGTAAATCTATCTGAAGATTCTGGATGTTTTTTTTCTTTCGTTAGGTTATAATTTATAATCGGGCCATGCAGAGAAAAAAGGCAAGAAGGGAACTGGATGGACTACTTAAGGATCAACAAGCTTGGTCAAGTTGGGGTAAATTAGAGGAGATGTACCCAGATGAGTTGAACTTTTCCCTGGAATCACCACCACCAGGCAAACGAAAAAGCCTGAGGCGGTTGACAAGGGTTTATGGACGTCGTCAGGCTCTCAATGAAAACATGAAGGAAGGAATTAAGCAATTGAAGGAACCAGATGATATGAAAAGTGGCCTTAAAATGCTATCGACGCCAACGACTGGAGAAAAAGAGCCAGTTTCACTACAACCACCACAAACGGCACAAACTCGAAATTGTGATATTCCACCTTCATTGTTGGCTAAATTCCCGGATTACGTCGGTTCTAAACAGCGCTTGCAAACTGCCATAGAATTGGTATGTTTATTATAAAACCTTTTAAAAAAAATATGTATATTGTCTGCCCTGCTTTTAAAATAAAACAGGACAGACGTACGGTGCAGTGTACGATTTATTTTTCATAGAGTTTAGACAAATTCAGTGAGGATATATGAAATTATTGTTAATGTTACAGGCAAAATGGCAAATAGCCAACTTTATGGATGAAGAGGACGTCGAACTGTCTTTCATTGTTGGCTAAATTCCCGGATTACGTCGGTTCTAAACAGCGCTTGCAAACTGCCATAGAATTGGTATGTTTATTATATGTAAAACCTTTTAAAAAAATATGTATATTGTCTTGCCCTGGTTTTAAAATAAAACAGGACAGACGTACGGTGCAGTGTACGATTTATTTTTTATAGAGTTTAGGCAAATTCAGTGAGGATATATGAAATTATTGTTAATGTTACAGGCAAAATGGCAAATAGCCAACTTTATGGATGAAGAGGACGTCGAACTGTCTTTGGACGACTTGAGTAACATTGATGAAAAGAGTCCCTTGTATTGGGGGCGATTTGAGGACGATCTTAGACGTAATATGATTGATTTCAATTGTATAACTTAAATGCCGTCGTTGCATTTCAATATTTGATTTTAGAATTTTGTCTTTTGTTTTGATCAGATGAATTGCAGGAACGAGTGAAATTGATTCCTGCTGAGGAAACGTTCAAGGAAGACCCTGTTGAATATAAGGCGCAGGTTTCTGATTTTCAGCCTATGGAATTACAGCAAGCGAAGCAGTCGTCCGAGTCATCAGAGCTGCGGATAGTTTCGACTAGAACTCTCAACGAAGATATTGATTACTTCAATATTCCCGGCTTTGGTGTATATACAGCGTATGAAGAATCTCCTAGGCCCATTAAAATTATTGCAATTTCTCAAGATTGTCAAGAAAAATTAAAGTTCGACGAAGAAAGTAATGTGAGTGCTGAAGAAACCCTGATTTGTGAGAAAACAACAGAAACAATGAACGAAAACGAAAATCATGCGGGGAATACTGTTGGCCACTGTAGCTCGTTATTCAGTGAGATAGAAGCAGGGGCCACTGTATTTCAGGCAAGTTTTATTTTGTGATTAATTTAGTTTTAGTGAAGAATTGAATGAATACCTTCTTATTCCTTATTCGTTTTCTTATTTTTGGAATTATAGATGGCTAGTATACGCCCTCCATGCAACTTCTCAAATCAAGTTTTCGTGAACGTAGCGGCAGTAAATAGGAATGGAGGTAGGATTGTACAAACTGCGAAGAATCTTTTCAGCAGTGTTCCTAGTTTCACCATGAGATCCATTTTGCCAAGTTTAGAATAATATGTGTTGATTATAAATCCTACAATAAATATATTTGTGAATGAAAGTAGGTATGCTGATCAAATGTTCCTTCCATTTTGAAGTAGTTATTTCGTTGTTTGTACGACGAATAGTTTCATTTTGATTCAAACATTTATTAGTTTTACGGAAATTATGTAAGTGTAAAAGTTTTTAAAACAGAACACTGGCTTACTTATATATGTTGAATTATGGTTGAACGATGAAGTAAATTATCAAGCCTAAAAACATGTAATTCATATATGTATTTTGTTGTTTAAAANCGGCAGTAAATAGGAATGGAGGTAGGATTGTACAAACTGCGAAGAATCTTTTCAGCAGTGTTCCTAGTTTCACCATGAGATCCATTTTGCCAAGTTTAGAATAATATGTGTTGATTATAAATCCTACAATAAATATATTTGTGAATGAAAGTAGGTATGCTGATCAAATGTTCCTTCCATTTTGAAGTAGTTATTTCGTTGTTTGTACGACGAATAGTTTCATTTTGATTCAAACATTTATTAGTTTTACGGAAATTATGTAAGTGTAAAAGTTTTTAAAACAGAACACTGGCTTACTTATATATGTTGAATTATGGTTGAACGATGAAGTAAATTATCAAGCCTAAAAACATGTAATTCATATATGTATTTTGTTGTTTAAAAAAGAATGCGAGGTGATAATATTGTACATTGTATAGCTAAACTGGCATTGGTGAAACATTTTTGACATGGAATATGATGTATTTTTTGCATGTAACCGTATAGTTTTATTAAAAAATTCGCATCAAAAGTATTAGGGAACCATATTTTTTATATTTTTTATTCTGCAATTTCGCCTTCAATAAGTGGGTCAAAAAGAGGTCCCTCCTCCTCAGCTTCGTCTTCCTCTTCATTTGGCGTTCGATCACTCATAATTCTACACATCAACCTTCCAGAAGGCACTGGCATCACGCTACTCTTTTGTTTCTTCGTTTTGTTAGGATTTGTTTCAGAAACAGTGAATTTAAATGATGTTAGGTCACCCTTGAGAGTCAGCGCATGGGTTGAAACGTCTGTACCGTCCAGTTTTTGTAACGTTCCTACTTGGCTAATTACCTGCTTGCTGTAATCGCTTCGGTATGACGCTGGGTTTCCTGCCAAAGTTAGCTCTTTAATTCCATTCAGTGTCAGACAGTTAAGGTCAGTTAAGCTCTGTTCGAATTCCATTTATATGTACTTTAAATTTTTTATTGGGTCTAATTGGTTAAAAAGTACTGTAACTGACAAGCTAACCTGAATCCTATTGTATCCCAAATGTAATGCAGCTAGATTATTTAAATGAGGAAGTCTTGGCAAACAAGCAATTCTATTGTGTTCCATGTGCAAGTATTTTAAGCTTTTACATCCTACAAAAGTGTTGAAGGGAATATCCTTAATTTGATTATGGTCGAGAACGATCGCCTGCACAGACGTTAGTTTGTCTAGACCCTTAAAGCTAGTGATTTGATTGCAGTTCAGCATCAAAGTCTGTAAACGGGGCAGGCAGTGCAGATGCAAATCGCTTACTCCGCTCAAACCTATTCATTATGCAAGGACCATGTATAATTAGTTTCAATAAAATTAATCTTAAAACTGTTTCGGTATTTATAATCTTCAACGCAATAACTCACTATTATGGGACATTATAAGAACCTCTAAGCGAGGAAATATTTTGGGAGGATCGGGTTTCATCATAGAATTATTTCTCATGCCAAAAGCCTCGATCTTATCCTTTTCTCGATAGGCACCCGACGGCGATCCTTTACAATCAATTTTTGTCCCTGGCAAAGTCTTTCGTTGCCCTGCATTTTGTTTGGATTTTGTATCCATTTTACCCCCATTACTTGCGTTGCTCCCCATGCTTGATAAACTGCTAATATTTATTCCTCCGATGGTCCTATTCTTCTGCAGTTGAGCTCTGGATTCTGCTGTGTGTGAATAGCACGTAGGACACGGATAGGGTCCAAGAGATTTGATAGAGTTGTAACTGACGCATAATACTCTAAGGCTAAAATAAAAGTTTAAAATATTTCGAAAAATCTAAAAGAAACATTTTTTTCATGCTGAAACATGCTTGTACCTACTTTGGAAGCGATGTAATTCCAGAAAATGTTGAAAGCTGATTCCCCGTTAAATCCAAACTCAACAGTTTCGGAACAGCATTCTGGTGGAAGATTTACTCGCGACAATCCACAATGTGGCAAAGACAGCTCGGTCAGAGAGCTCCAGTCCCGTTGACCCAAGTTCATTTCTAACCATTCCGTGTTGAGGGTTCCACCCATGTGGTTTAGAATTTCTTCACTTCGCCAATTTGCCACTGGGGTCCCATCAAGCATCTTTTGTTGAAAAGGATTATTAATTGCAAAATGTCCGCATTTTCGTTGGTGGCCTAATTTATCTTACCTGAATTTTGGGAATGTAACGAATCACATAATTCGCATAATCCGGATGAGAGGATAAGGGTGTTCTTGTTGCCTCAAGATTTTGGAGGTTTGTTAAGTGTCTCAATGGCGCAAGAATAAAGGTACTACAAGGAAGTGGATTTCCACTCAAGTGCAAATGTATTAGTGCTGGACATGCGTACTGGATCATATCCAACTCTTGCAAGTGATTGTTGCATAAATTGAGGATGAGAAGATTCGGGAAAATGTTATCCTTTAACCAATCCAAACTGGTTAAACAATTTTCTTGCAAGTTTAACTTCACAACTGCTGCCCTCCATTCCGAAGTCCTGACAAAGTTTGCAACTCCAAGTGCGGTTGATGAGAGATAATTGTCAGAGAGGTCCAGCTCTATAGCATTTATAGAATATCCTTCTGGGAATGGAGGGCTCCGTGGAAGTTGGTCCAGGTTTGTGAGGCATTTTCCCTTGAATTCCCTGTACGTAAGGGACCTTCCTTGAACCCATGAGCCTGCTAACATGGCCTGTGAGAATTGTGACTCAATATCTACTTTTTTCGAAGTAGAAAGGAAGCAGTTGTGAGACAGCTTGGGGGAAGTTGAGAAAGGAGCTGACCAAATATCCACCCGATGTAACGAAGGTAGAGCTTGGCTCACTAACAGAGGAATATGAGCATAATCCCGAACATCCTGATAATGATTCCGATGTTATAATGTTTTTAAAAGGAGCTGATAAAGTTCACCAATTAATAATTTTATATTTGTTATTTTGTAAACCTGAAATGGATTTGGTAATAACTCAAGCGTGGTCAGTCTAGGCGTCGCCCAAGTTAACGTTGATATGCTCGAGTGTAAGAATCTCAAATAGTTCCAGCCAGCTTTCAGTTCGATCAAATGCGGCAACTTGTGAAGACCGGAAAGAGTGGTTAAGTTATTGTGGCTCAAGTTTAACCTTCTGAGATTGTTCATTCCTTCAAGGCCAACTGTCAAGCCTAAACTATTTCCCGACAAATCAAGCGTCGTAACCGTATGCGCAATTTCTTGACCTAAGAATTTCGAAATTCGAAGCAAATCCACACTTGCTTTCATCTTTGTCAGCATTTTAAGTTGATATTCCACAAACTCCTTGATTTCCATCGTGTCGCCACTAAAGAAAAAATATATTAATTATTCAATCGATATATAAAACAGGAATTATCCCTTTTTGTTTTTGCGTCTGACGAACGATGGAGCTGGACTCTGAACAAGCTTTGAAATTGCAGTCAAATCTGCCTTCATTCCATGTCCGCACTTGTGTAAATAATACGGTTGGACCTTCTTTGTCGCCGTGGGCCCGGTTGCAGGGGGAGGAATGTTGAATCCTAAAGCGGCTTGTTTCGTTAAAGCATCCATATAGAGATTTTCCACGCCAGCTTTTACCTCCGCATCGCTTCATAATGCCTTTCACCCACAGGGCATTTGAATCATTCTACGGATAAGAAATTCCATCAATTTTACGCACACATTGTTGTAATATAAATGTTTCCAATTCTTATTCTCTTTCGTCTTCACTTACATGACTATGGGATATACTAACAATGTAGGCAGGAGCGTACGACAGTGGTTTTGAGACACCAAAAACAAGACAGTCAGGACTGTGCTGGAAACATTACGAATGAAACAATTTTTCGTAGCCATAAATAATTTCATGTTTTTTACTTGATAAAATAATTTTACAATTTCAACCTTTTTACACTTTTCGGATGTGAGAGGGACAGTGACCAGACAGTCCTCCAATACTTTCATAATAACAACTACGGAAAACTGATTCGTTATACTGGGTTCAGTAATTTTCGTTGTCCTGCCATGTGCCGCCGATTCAGGTCTTTTCCTCCAATACTTTCATAATAACAACTACGGAAAACTGATTCGTTATACTGGGTTCAGTAATTTTCGTTGTCCTGCCATGCGCCGCCGATTCAGGTCTTGGAGGTGGTGACTGATCTTCCCTGTTTTGGTTAGCTGTATTTGTTCTGCTTGATGATTTCTTTGCATCGTTTGTTAACTTGATAATTTCAATTGCGTTCCACAGACAATTGGTAAACCTGATTTCCTATAAATCAACCAAATGAAATTATCTGTCATACTCACCTCATTTAATACCAAGAGTCAATATGTAAATAAAATTTACTCTAAAATTTTCCGATTTGTCGGTCAAGATTTTATAAAGATAAAGCACAGGATTCGTTTCAGTTTGTCCATCGCATAAAAGAAACAAAAAGCACGGATGTGATCTCTCAGGAAGGCCTGGAACTGACTCCGGAAATGGAAAAAGTGGTTCAGGTGGCTTATATTCAGGGTCTGTGTAGGTCGGCACCACTTTGTACGGTGTATAAACCTGAGCTGCCAAACTATAAAAGAAACAAAAAGCACGGATGTGATCTCTCAGGAAGGCCTGGAACTGACTCCGGAAATGGAAAAAGTGGTTCAGGTGGCTTGTATTCAGGGTCTGTGTAGGTCGGCACCACTTTGTACGGTGTATAAACCTGAGCTGCCAAACTAGCAGCAGTTACTGGCTCTGGTGGAGGAGATTCTGGAGGAGGTGGAATAAACTTTGGCTCGTTTTTTCGAGAATAATATGTTCCATACGTCTTTTCCATCCCCAACTCTGCTCCTTTATAACGTATTACCGCAATCGTTTCGACTTTCAGCAAAGTGTCCTCAGGCCATCTTTCAAATACAAAATGGGGAAACCGAAGACGATCAGATTAACAAAATTTTCTTTTATAATCACAAATTTTCTTACGGTTTTGAGCATGACAGGCCACTGATTAGTTGGTGAATAGTGGCGCGAATGTTTTCAACGTCCTTGGATGCTGCCAAGTCCAAGACGGAATGTGCGACATAACCTTGAATGCTTCCATACGATTGATACTCAATCCATTGCAGCCATTCTTCTATCTACTTCAACCGCAAGTGCAAGAAAAACAATCAAACGAATTTTCATTTATCGTTAGTACGATTTTATTAGTGTGACATTGTAAGATGTCGCTTAACAAGTTATTTTGAACCTCTTGTTCCCAACGGTTTATGTGGATGACCGTCTCGAACCTCTCAATCGTTACGACAGCCCATAACTTTAGATCTGCTATTCTCTTGTGCACTTTTTGTATTTCCTCTTTGACTTGCGGTTTGCTTTTCGCAAATGCAGGCGTAGTTGAAAGTTGATAATCCGTCTAAAAACCGCATTGATTTTTTTCAAACCTTGCGTCGACTTTATTATCTTTAATACTAAATATGTACTGATGAATAAATAGTTTACCTGTGCTATAAATGTTAAGAGATTCATTATTCGTTCGCCAATACCTTCCAGTTGTTTGTACACGGACGCTATTGTCGCATTTCGTAAAGCAACATGGTTGCATTTTGCCCCAACTGAATTGCTGTAGTAGTAAAGGCACCTATGTCTCAGATATTCCTGTTGATTACACAGACTTTGATGTGATTAACTTTCACTTTTCCTTTAATAAAATGTACGTGTGGCAGGCAAATAAGTACCTGCGTAACTTGGATTTCTTCGTCAGTGATTTTCTTGCCATTTAAGACATTAATGTTCTTAATTGCGCTAATTATCATGGGTCTGCTATCGCATAGGCAGGCCACCGGACATTTACCATACATTGAATCAATCAAGGTCAAATCTTTTAGATTCGGACAAGCGTTTGCCTCGGAAATATCTTGTATTGTGCAGAGAGGGTTCCCAGCCACATTAAGATTTTCGAGGAGAGGACATCGAAATAGAGACTCGGCCGATAAACAAGAAATTTCGTTATTCGCCACATTAAGTTCTTGTAACATGGGAAGGCCGTGATTTAAAAACTGAAATCAAATAAAATTTGAATTTGAAGAATCAAATAAACTAGTGCAGTTAAAACAGCGATAAGGACGTAGCTGAGTAAAGGGTTAAATGCTGTCTTTTCATCCTGTTATAATGTAATAAATATTCGGTGAAAATTTGACCTTACGTTTAATGAAGTAAGACGGTTCCCTGAAAGCCATAAAATCTTTAGTGTATCTAAATGTAACGGATCTACTTTCTCTAGTGAACACCCAAAAGCGTATAATCTCTGCAGATGCTGCAAGCCTTGTAAATCCTGCTTTCTAAGTTCCTAAAACAGGAATTAATATCTATTAAGCCTAAATTCCATCAAAGGTTCAAAGAAAAACAGTTTCCTGTCCCATTATAAATACCTTTATCGTGCAGTTTGTCACCCAAGCCTCCGATAGTCTTTTGAAATTATTAATCCCTTGAAAGCTCTCGAGCGGATGGCCAATCAAGCACAGCTTTTTCACCAAAAGTGGATTGACGGTTGAAGTTTTGGCAAACCTTTCTTCAAAATGTTTATGACTTCCAGGAGCTGCTGTGCTGGCTCTTTTCTTCGCGGAAGGAGGAGGAGGTGGTTGGCCAAACCCAAGATTGTTATTGCCAAGAGTAAGGAGATCTAATGGATCCTCGTCTGACAAAACTTGGTAAAAATTACCAAAGTTTGTAAAGTCACCAAAGAAAATTTCAATGCTCCTGCCAGGACCTGTCGTTCCTGGCACTGAGGTGCTTGACATGGACGTACGAACCAATCTTGGGTTCTTCTTGAACTGTCTTTTCACATTCGTTGTGAGGTCATCCTCTAAAATAGCTTGGGCTTGGGCCTGGCACTCTTTGTCAAGGGAGGTGACTGTGGACAAAGACTCCGATATGTGGGGCGGCCTTACCTCATTACTAATTTGGCTCAAGCTTGTGTTGATATTATTATTTTTAAAGTCCGAAATGTCGTCGTCAAACTTTTCCGACGCAGACTCACTCATTCTGCTTCTTTCGCCTTGGCTCTTTTCCCCATCCTCGTCATCATCGGCGGTGGTCGACTCCCTCACGGTCGTGTCTTCGCTTGCGCTGGAACTTTTATAAATAACGGTGGCCGCTCTGGAGGGTGGACCTCCCCTGCTTTTAGAATGTCTTCTAAAACGTTTTCTTTGCGTCTGTTGCTCGTTAACCACTTTGTCCATGTCACTATCTTCTTCTCGAGTAAATCACGAATTGGCTGAAAGGACCACGAAAACAGAATATCGACTTTCGAAAATTTGACTTATCCGAACTAGGCTTCCTTTTGTTTTGGCGTTCCATATATAAACTGACAACGGGGATTTAATTTGTGTGCTAGGTGGAGTGGCTGATTGGAAACCACGGCTTAACTACAAGTGTGAAGCATAAAATCTATCATTTCGACTATATTACTAACCTCATTCAACTTCACTACACATGTCCGAGTGCTTCAACTTTAAAGTGGTTTTACATAAAAGTCTTCTCCGATAATCATTATTGAACATGGAATGAAGCCTATGAGACATGGACTTTAATGAATCAAGTAAAAGTTACGATGGTTTCGTTATACATGCATTCGTTTTAATAATTATTGTCATACATGGGGCATTGAGGTTTATTACTACAATTTTGTATAGAAAGTAAGGTATGCAAAAAACATAAATAAACAGCTCCTCAAAATAAAAATTATTAGTCTTCTTGTGGAGCCTCCTCTGCAGTTTCTGGTTCGGAGTCCGGTTCTGCTGGTTCTGGTTCAGGCTGTGGTTCTGGTTCCTGCTCAGGTTCTGGGGGTGCTGCCTGATGTTCGCTTTGTGCAGGCGTCGGCAAGTTCGACTTTATCGCTTGCGATTGCGCTGATGGAGTCTGCTGAGCCTGTTGAGATGGTGTCTCATTGGGTTTTTCCATGAGTACCGCCGTGCTAGGGCGGGGTTTGCTGGGATCAGAACTGCCTTCCACATCAGCCACTACCATTGTTTGCATCGACTGCTTGATGATATC
>JAHZMX010006637.1:0-14108 GCA_027743895.1 Seira musarum | reverse complement strand
CAATTATAGTGTCTCATTTTTTTTCAATGTGGCTAGCTAGGCTTGATGCTCACGCAACGTAGTAGTGTCATTTGAATTTTAAAACAGAAAATGAATGAAAAACAAAGATATCATTGATGGTTATCCTCATTGATTTCGCTGATTCCTTCATCTTTTAAAAGTGAAGATTAATTCCATAATAATATCTTTCAGTCTTGCCAAACATGGATTGTAGGTTCACGGTGGCGCCAATGAATCTTCACCCAAATCCTAGAGTGCTACGTGTAGCTAAGGATTTTCAAAATGCCAGACAGACAACTCCATTTAATCAGTCAGTAAGCAGAAGATTCATATTGTCTTTCAAGATGTTTCCTTGTCTGAGCAAACTACTCAATTACTGTTATCTCGTCCATCATCTCAAACTTAAATTGAATTGCGACGGATTGATGGGAAAAATTCACCGTTAGATGAACCCAGTATTTCGGAGGCCAAAAAAATTAATCACATCCTTTATCGCAATTTAGCTCTGGATAGCAAGAGACTATAAAATGATTATCCGACAAAAATTGGGGACTAAGCAAGCAAAAACTTGTTCGTGTTAGAAGGGCTGGTTGGTAAGATTAAGATTTATTGAAGCACACAAGTACGCATTTGAGCGTGGAGGAATTGGATGAGCACAAAAGCTTTTTACTAACCTATGATAAATGCCATTGAGACATCGAGACGTTGCGCGTAATGTCCCCAGGTTAGTCTGATGGCATCTCGAGCGCTGAAATGACCAGGTGCTGAGGTGATAAGAATGATCAGCCTAATATCCAGCCCATCGTTTGGACAAACTTGGGCGTTCGGGTAGACAAACCCTGGCTCATAAATATCTCTTGTCCACACAACATTCCTTCTCACCTCTTCCTTTCTGTTGAGACTCCAACTTTTTCTTAAATACCATGTCATGGATATGTTGAGTCAGGGTTGGGACCACTGAAGAGTCTCCTCCTTGTTGCTTTTGGAGTAATGCAGCTGCGAAAAAGTTATAATTCCATTTAATAGTCACTCGGTACTTATTACAGATATAAATTGCTCCAATTTTACAGAGAGTAATGAAGAAATGCAAGGATTTAGTGAAGCAGCACATTATTATAAAGTACATGCTTAAAAGTTATTATGTATGTAATGTACCTGCGATTTGTAACCCAATGTCTCCTTTGTCTTGACTGGAGGAGTCGGGGAAAACTGCAACAAACAACCGAAACAAAGAAACGTTATGTATGCAATCAATTTAAATAAATGGATGTTTCCTTTAAATCACAATCAAATTCACCTTTACGGACCATGTATATCCGAAATATTAAACATATAATTATACAAAATGTTAAAGTCTTCATGCGTTGCCTTCTCTTCATGTTACATGCACTAATGTTTTCTCATAAAATCTTACTGGAACATCCTCTTTGAACTTAATACACTGCATCTTTGGACTAATTGTGCAAAATGAACTTGAGATTTCCAAATGACAAAATGATTATACTAACGAGTTAACTAGTAAAACTTTGGTGGGACAATCGGTGCATGGATATTTACTACGTGCTTCAAGTTTCGTTAATTACATTTTGAAAGTGAACAGGAGTTGCAAAAAATGCTCCCATTAATTTCACATAAAAGGTTGAATAAATAGAGGTTCGCACTCGAATTCGAAATTCATGTATCTCATAACATTTTTAATGAAAGACTATCAAAATGAATGAAATATCACGAATTTTTCTGCAGCGCAATCAGATACAAATTTGGAATAACTGAATGTGTAAAAATGTGTGAAAATTGATCTCATGTAGGTCCTCTTATATCGTTAGCACTGCCTTGAGTCCGAATACAACTGTTCATTCGTTGGGCTTGGTACTGGCACGTAATATTTAATGGTTAATAATAGAAGTACTGAGGATGAGAAACCCTGCGATTTAAGAAAGACAAGATAGGGGAGGACGTGAAGAGTTGATCTGAGACATAATTGAAAGAATGGACATTTTTCTATCTCAAACAAATTAACAGCATTGTATTATTCTTTCATCCTACATTTACGGATCTATGAACCCCCTGTTTCGTTCCCAAATTATGATATTGATGATTTTAATGCCGAGCAACATGCTTCAAGTAACACTTAATGCTCTGTTAAGATTATTTTGTCTGAAAGAATTGAAACATTTGTAGACGTAATTGTTTCGTTTGTCTTATACAAGAATTTGTGATGAGGTCTAAAAGGATGTTCAGTGTAAAAAATTCAGAGAACATGACGTGTGATGATCATCGTGATTTTTCTCTGTATTTTTCCGTATGTGGGGTGCTAAACTCTGACTGTGAGTGAGATGTGTGATAACGGAGGAAATGCATCTTGGCCTTTTTTTTCACTCATTCATTTGACGCTTCATAAGAAAACGTTCTAATCATTGTATTTTGGCAAACATGCCATAAAATATGTACTTGACTTATTCTTTAGTAAATAGTGCATTACCATGATAAGGCACTGATTTGTAACACTCACGAGTTTTTACTTTGTTTTGAAAAATCAACCATAATTAACCTGGCCCTTACTTAAACTAGCCATAATATATCACTAGGTTCATCTCATCATCATCATCAGCATCATTAACAAGCCACGGCTGTCCATACCCACTCACCTCTCGACTTTGTTGTAATGCATTACAGTGAGAGAAAAATTTTGCAGATTGGTTATAATAGTGACAAGAAGATTACAAATGATGATTGTTAGAAGGGCATGACCGAAACGGAACTCACCCGAAGATGCAGTGAGTGGCTGACTGACTCTCAGATTACTCAGTTGAGGAAGCGTGTCCGTCAGGGATATGGCACTATTAAAGCCGCCTCCAGCACTGATCGCCAATTTGCTTGGCGACTGCAATATCGAATTGTTTGCATTCGGAGATCCCGTTGCTTCACCTAGTAAAAAGGGATAAAAAATGAACAGATGAATGAATGAAAGTATCACATTATTAGCATACTTAATCAAGAACGGAGCCATCGCTAATCTCGAAAATTGTGTCAGGATCCTCTTCACATTTTTTCCTTCGTATATCGTGGTAAACAAAGTGCCTAAATAAATATAAGCGCATATATAGTGGCACTAAAGTTCAACTTCCTCGTAGGATAATGAGTGCCTATAAAATTTTGCTAAAAAATATGCAAGGGGAACCAGGATGTAAAACGACTTCATAAGAAAATAAAGTTCAGTTACACAATACGTAAATAATTTAGCTTTGAGAAATTCATTATTATTCGGCATATTATATAGTTTGATTAAAATATTTTTTTTTAACTGATTTCGTCTCGCGTTACCCCGTTTGGGGAAAAGCACTAATGGATTAAACCTCATCTTTTAGAAATAAAGTCGGCCTCCAAGAAAATGACGAATAAACGGTTTGTCATTATTGAAAAAGATTTGCGGTTTGTTCATCAAATTATTCACAGCTCAAAGGGGCGATGATGATGGATTTGTTTATTACAAATAAGTAAAGGTAATCATGTAGACCTAGATATTAACAAAGAACAGAAAACATGCATGTGCCACTTGTGACGCTGTAAATAAGAATGAATGGCAATGCAAATTTACAATTATGTACGTGAGAAGAAGCTACAATGGGATCGGGGGCACAGTCCATGGATGATGATACTAACCAAAGCATCATCATTTTATTACATTATCGTAGAGCAAATGATTTAGAAACAGCCATAGCCTTCAGTTTATTTAGCACTTTAAGAATGGTTACCCCATACAATGCAATGTTAGGAATAATAGTATGTCGACCGGCCAGACTCATTGTTGAATATGTTATTATAGGTATTTATTTATGTCCTAAACAAGGTTTTAACTCTTGGTCCGGTCCGGCTATCTTATGATCATGCATACTTGCGGTTTGGTGACACTGCGTCCTCTCTAATGCAGTCAGCGTAACTGATTGTTACATTGCCAAAAAAAATGAGATGTAACCACAACTAGATTTCAATGAGGTGATAGATCATTATCAGTTCGTAAATACAAGCCTGGTTACAATACAATAGTTGACAAGATTATATGTAAGTCATAAAAAGGTAAAATAAAATTAGAACGCAAGAATTCAAAGCAGCTTACCGCCGGCATCAAGTGTCGAGTTCACATAGGAGGGTGAGGTTAAGAATACGGAATACACGAGGAGAAGACCGACCACAGTCAACACCATACATGAGTGGATGCATTGTAGTTTCATATTTGCCATCAGTCATCTGAAAAATAAAAATGTGGAGGAGCAATTAGCATTCGGTTAGAATTAGGTAGTTGCATGCATTTCTTGGAACGAACGGTATATCGTATTTTCCTTCCTTGCCTGCCTAAATTAGATTCTATACAAACCCTGCAGGCAAGATTTATCTATACTGACAATGAGCGATACAATCGATTTACATGAGTGGCAGACCTCTTTTAATTAGTCAGATCATTTATAAAAAAAAATCAACCATCGTTTACAATCTCCGCTTTTGTTGTGAAAGGGCTTGTTCACTTTGCACGTGATTATTATTCGTTGTATTAGCCATCACATTATAGTCTATCATCACGCCCTGTGCGTACTTTTTTGCAGGTATTCATTTGTTATGATTAGCTTGCATTCTGCNCGATACAATCGATTTACATGAGTGACAGACCTCTTTTAATTAGTCAGATCATTTATAAAAAAAATCAACCATCGTTTACAATCTCCACTTTTGTTGTGAAAGGGCTTGTTCACTTTGCACGTGTTTATTATTCGTTGTATTAGCCATCACATTATAGTCTATCATCACGCCCTGTGCGTACTTTTTTGCAGGTATTCATTTGTTATGATTAGCTTGCATTCTGCTACAGCCTATCACGTCCCCAGAATGAATGAGGATTGCGTGAAGATTCTATTTCAAGATTCAGATCGCATTAAAAATTGCATTTCCCATTGTGAAGTCTTCCAAGTTGAACACATCATTTAATAATCTTTCATTTTGTTGAGAAGCAAACATAGTACAGTACAATGCATGATGCTTATTTAGGTAGAATAGATTATTATGCAAAATGTGTGTCATCCACTAAGCTCTGACGAGGCTTTCGTCATTGTTCTCTCCTTTCATCCAATGAGCCTGGTTGCAGACTTTATCGTAAACCCTTACGAAATTGTTAATGCGATCAACCAAGTGAGAGTGGACTTCTTCCTCTCAAACCTCTATTCTCTGTGAACATTTTAAATCTAGCCTATTACGCAAGTAATGAATAAATAAGGTAACTTTATTTGTATTATGTGTTGATTCCGTCATAACATAACTTTCCTTTCGAAATAGGAATGATATCTGCATAAAATTTTCATTAGAACTTGCCACTGCGTGGCCTTCTAGAACATAAAAAAAACTGACAGTAGTTTCTATTTAGCTCGAAAACAAATAGGATTCTTTCTACAGTTGACTGTTTAAAAATAATAATTGTCAATGAGTCTCCTCAGCATTTAGCAAAGATGAGTCAGATTTTTCGATACTAATTGTCATTTTCCATGTTTCTAATTACCGTATATTCTGATATAGAACACCCCGCGTTCTATTCAAATTCTCCCTCTCAACCCCCCGCGTTCGATCTGAGACCCACGCTCTATTCATTTACTAAAAAGCAATTGGTCAGATATTTGCGCGCCAGAGTTATTTTATTTATTCACATTTTGTACCAAACTCGTGTGCTATTTGGATGCTTAAACCATATTAATAGCCGGAAATAGATACTTTTGGTGTTTTTGAACAAAATTATGCGATGAGTATGCTGTGCAGGTCCATAATAGGTCCGTTCTATTCATTTTATCGCCTTCGACCCCCCGCGTTCTATTTAAACCCCGCGTTCTAAATCAGAATATAGGGTACGTTGAAGAATAAAAATCTTTTCCATCAATTTTTGTATGATTTTTGAATATTAAGGTGCAATTAGTTGACATACTGGAGCTGGGTTGTAATGTACACACCAAGGATTTGACTACATATACTTCAGTGTTTACAGAGAACCACAACTTACGCAAGGCAAAAGTAAGCAGAAGTATAAATATCAGACCTGCCCATGCAGAATTTGGTCCTCAGTCCACAATCAATGTGATTATGATTAAGTTTGCTTGTGTAGGTGCTGGTAACCACGTCAGCCACATGAAAGAGTCGTTTTGTTTGGACTCTTTATTTGCCAAGCTCTTATATTAATGTCTGGAAGATTCAATTCAAAATTACTTTGCAATATTTTCGGCTCTGGACATGGAAAATATTTTCATGATAGTTCATTTCAGAAGTTTTCATCAATTTCAGCAACTGAGAAGAAACTTGATTTTGTGGTGGTAGCGATCGTTTATTTTGTGGGTTGTTTCTCAGAACCAAATTACTTTGAAAGTGATGCAAGTCAACCTTGCAAAAAACGTCACTAAACATTTAGATGTTAGATTTATGGCTGGGCGAAAGAAAATAAACAGGAATAAAGTAAATGTTGACTCCTGCAAATGTTAGAACATCACAAATATTTTGAAGAAACCCAGGACGCCGTGATTTTCACATCCTTTCGATAGAATTCACGTTTACACATGAACTTTCAGTATTGTCTGGAAAAACTAAAAGCTAAACGTAATTATAAGCCGTGATATTTACAGCTTGGCGAGAGGTTGTATAAAAATCAATAATAGCGAAAGTAACGTACGTCTTCCGTTTTCCATCCAAACGAGCCTTTTTAACGAGGTGTCAAAAAGGTTTTTTCGATATAAACAGGCAATACTCTCGCTTCACAGGCTAGCCAGCACAACTCAAAACACCTCATGAAAAAATTAATTACTAACAAATGGAATTGAAACTTATGTATGTGAAAATATTTTCTTCGTTCAACCACAGTCTATTACATACGTATCTTTACATTATTTAGCAATTACATGACCAGGCAAACTTTTTAGATAGCCTATCAAATTCTAATTGTGCCCGACCAGAAGGAGTAAATGACAATTACCAATCCTTCATACGTTTAGGACTACGACTACCATTTTTGTTTGTCGGTGTTTCCCGAACTCCTAAGTTAAAGCTTCATTTTTTAATAGCATAGAATGCATACATTTCTAATTGTATAATCTCCCTGTCTTGTTTTATTATCCAAACAGCCTGCGCCTGCAAAATTATTGAAACGGTAAAAACCCCACACACGCCATGCTATAATAACTATATGCTTTCTTATATGTTATTGATTCAACATAAAAACTCTACATGGAGCCTGATTTTCTCTATTACTGTCACACACGAAATCAAGTTTGTAAATCGTTTCCAACTTTCTCTGTTTAGAATTCGAATTCCTAATGTAAGTTTACGTTTCCTTTGTTTGCATGGCCTAAAACTTGGAAGGGACAACTGACAGATTGATGACTGGGCTTATGTATTTACAGCTTCAAAAAGTTTTGTCCTTTCGTACTGTACTGTCTAATGTTCCAAAAAATTCCCTTAATGCTTTGACCAGTGTACAACATTTAACATCGCTTTTTCCGTATCATTCTTGGTCGAAAATCGAAAAGAAAAACTTTGACAAAACTTTGTAAACAAAAATTTAGGGGGAAAGAGAGCACAATTTATAAATGTTTACTTTGTGCATTATAAAACGATGAGGTGTCTCACCACAGCACACATTTCTACCCTAGTCTCTTCAGACTTTTAAGATCGACAAAACTGAAGGACAATCGAATTTTACTTAAGTAAATTGGTCGTAGTCAAAGCGGCGCTTTCCGTATATACCTCAGGTAAGAAATTGTAATCAAAATACAGAGAAAAACAGCGCCCACACTGACCAACTTCATTTATAGCTTCCTTCTTTCATTAAAAATGCATGCTTTCGTGAGTCTTATGGGGAGAAGGAAAAAGACATTTTGTTTGTGCCAATAACGTAAGATACTGTATTGAAAAAAAGTCCGGAGTTGCCGAGGACGTCATTAAAAATCGTAAAAAACGCCAATGCAATGCATTGTACTGGAATACCAAGATTGTGGAGGTAATTCTATGACTGGATAATCTAATCTTCTAATTGCACTTTAAGTACTTCCAATAAGCCTGCTGTTATGAATCTCCCCAATCTTAGGAATAGTCAGGTTTATGCTTCCATCAAAACTAAAAATACATTACATCGGAGTAGTTGGATCATTTATTTTCGAATACCGCAATTAATTTCATCTTGAGATAAGAATGTGAACACGTACATCGAGAATGAGTTTCGATTTTATATAGGTTTTTAAAAGCCCTGCGTTTTTCCGATTCCGCAATGCGCCTAAAATAGTAAGCAATTATCATGATTTGTTCAGGAATTTACAATTTCCTGATTTCTCCGTAACACGGTTGAATAGACGAGAAAATGCGATTGGTTAAGGTATTTGAATACAAGGGACAATTCCTGGTTGTATGTTATGTTCATGATAGCCTACTTTTGCTGGATGCCTTCAAACGAGATTATGTTCTTTAATCTTTTCTGGGAGGATACGCAAGATTGAATGTGGATGATAATGATTGTGCTTTGTGGAATTGAAATACCTATACGTATTCAAGATTCTTATTCTCACTCATTTAAGTATGATGAAATGGATATTAACTTTTATATTCTTCCACACGCAATATCTGAATGCTTCCTGCTGTTCGAAAACACCCTAAAATACGATTTAGTTTGGTCGATAAATTCTTAGTACATGCTGTTCATGTTTCGATCATCCACTCTGACAGAGGTGTGTAAAACATGTATGACGCGCACAAACAACTAAACTCAATTCCAACATTTTTCTTCTCACAACAATCCAGAGCTGAACGGAGTGGGAGAATGGGAAAGTTTTATTTTCTTCATGATAGGTTCACAACAACGCAACCACCTATCTTATATGGAGCACATACATCATTTCATATGCACGTCGATGAAAGAAAAGTGAATTCGACCGAAAAAGAGTTGTGTTTGCACTTATACTTACTCACACACCAATTACATTATCCTCTACATTTTCCTCCAATTACAATAAAATACTGAAGCGTATCAACGATTGACACGCAACATGAGTCCATTTCACAGGACGAAAGCTTCAGAAACACTTGCAGTAAAATAGGAATAGTAGCATGTAACATTATCCAACTTCAGCAACATGGATCAACTTAATACTTGATGCGGTACACCTGGGCCTGGGCTCATGTCGCGATTTAAGGACTAAAAGAAGAACTGAATTTGAAATGTTTAACAAACAAAAGGACAACATTTCCATATATTTACATGCACAAACCCCCAACTTGAAAGTAAATGTCGGAAAATTTAAACAAGTATAAACAAATCTTACTCAGACTCTAGACGTGGACCTCGTCTAACTATACGTACGCCTTTGAATGACCCCAAGTGTTCGGAAAGAACAAAAGCCACAACGAGTTATGAAACATACTTATTTAAGTATAAAGCGAACAGATTGTGTGATTCTGAATTAAAGGTGTAATTTTTTAAAATGAAAGTAAACAGAAAGTTTATGAATGAAGACGAATACTGACGAATGTTGTATCCGCATATGAAAATTCTGGAATTCCAATACTCCCACTGCGGTCCAGAAGTTTAGTTTACTAATCTCAAGCTAGATCTAGGCGGTTTTTTGGTATCAAACCAAGTTGAAATTCAATACTTTGATATTCTCTTGATAGTGATAGATCTCGCTTTTAACTTCAAACGTCATACAAACCGACAAACGCCTACTAAATATAAGATAGATTTTGATTAGTTGGTGAGAAGTTTGTTTCAAAAATCCTGCATTTTTACGTTGAAGTAAGTGAATACAAACATAAAAATCACTGTAATGTATTACTCCACCCATCTTTTTTTACTAATTACTTTTCAAAATTCCTAGTTTATTTTAGTAAGCAAGTTTTCAAATTAAAGATTTTTCCTTGATATGATATGGACTGAACTACAAGGATCATAATAGAAATGTGATTCTCTCAAAATATGATGCTTTTCATTTACTTAAGAGTAACGTGGTCACGCCACAAAATTATTTACAGCTTCGAACAAAGATTTTGCTCTCTATTCTACTTAGTGCCAATTTAAATTTGACTTACCCCTCTCTTACAACTTACGATGTTGTTAGTTGTTAGGATGTGGTTCATTATGGCTAGATTTTCAAGGTTTATTTGAGAAATAAGATACATCTGGGAGAAGAATTTGCCCATTCCTTATTTCAGATGATAAACTGGCTTTATGCATTTTCCATCCTGCTGGTTATTTTATGCTCGGGAAAAATTCATTATCAGAGATCTGTTTTGTGGGATGCATACTATGACAAGTGCATCTATACAATTCAGCCTCCATGCAGAAAACAAAGTTTTATCATTTCGTTTAACACTTTAATTTATTCATTCAAGTTGTGGATCAAACGTAAAGAAAATAATCTTATTTTCTTGAGCACTACTACGCTATAATTTTCTTGACTTTTCCATGCAGTCATAAACCATGTAGCCAGCATGAAACATGATAAGAAACAAAATTAAAAACTTTTCATTTGAATATCAAAGAAGAAACGAAAAGGCAGGCTTCTCTAACTGAGCTGATTCAATACGACACGAAAGCACTTTACCAAAATGGTTACACTGAGAAAATTTTGTTAGCAACCTTTTCCGGTTAGTTTTACAGATTCAACGCCAAGAACCAAAAAGTAACAAGGATTCATGTCTAATAAACAGACGGGACAGGTGTATGAGAAATTTCCTTAATTAGATTCCATCTTTAGAAATGAGACAAATTGCTTGTGAAGGAGAAAACAATGGTTACAAGAAAGAAACTCGGGCACGCTTTTGAGGAAGACCTGACCGTACTGCCTAAAAGGAAGAAATCTGGCCATCCGCTTTTTGGAACTGCTAAGCTCACAAGGAAGAAAAGACAACTTCAACTCAGCTTTTTCTGCGTTCTGTAGGTATTCCACGAAAACGGTCATTGTCAATTTAGCTATGCCATGAGCATAGGGAAAGTTTTTCATCCCTTTCAGAAGAATGGTTCAATGTGCCAGCAAAATGCTTTTGAAAAGGATTACATGAATCGTTTTTCAAAAAACCGTCCCTGCGCTCGTTTTTTTTGCCAGAGTTGAGAAAAGTGACTCAGGGAAGCACTCGTAAAACTGAAAAGCTTAAAGCTGAGTTGAAAGCAGATGTAGAAATAACATGCGTCCCGATAGTAAACTGGCTCAGCTCTCTTTTGTTTTTTCTTCCTTGGCAGGGAAAAAGATTCCCGTAGAAGAATACTTTTCCTACTGTTCGAATGGCTGACAAGCGGGGCTTAAGTGAAAGTAGGAGGCCATCTAATTACGTTAGCGTAGTTGTCTGAAGGCATTAAGCACTTTATGAGAAGGGGAAGTGATAGTTGGTGGAAGATTCTCTAGCCGCTTTTACCTCGTCCCTTTGAAATTCCTTCCCAGTTCTGCAGAAACAACAAACTTCTCTGAAAACGTGCTACTCCTCTCACCATATACCCTTGTCAATTACACCTAATTGATTGTGTGATTTGTCTTGTTTTGAAAGAAAGCTAGGCCTCTGGCTGGGAAAAATTGTAGAATCTTGAACATTGCTTCGCTCTCATGTCACTCTCGGTTTTTTGTGGAACAATTTCTGGCTGCTTTATATTCAGAGAGGAAATGAGGCAAACAAGAGTGATGGTGATGTGATGGGCCGGTTTTAAAAACCAACTGCGCAAAAATTTTCCTTCTCTAACGTAAAAAATTAAAGAATGTTATGAATCTATAATATATTTTAGCACAATAATATGCATGGAGTAGGTACTTCACAAACGCCAGATCGTGAGAATGGAATAATGCCATTGCGTCTTGAAAGTCGACTTAGCTTTACAAAAAAACACACGCACATTACTTATAATAACAATTGGGAATGATTCATGCAAATATCTTGTTGGACTTAATGAGTACATAACAGACTTATCAGACAATGGTCTCAATTGCATGAGATGGATTTCGGGAATTATGAGCATCTTTGTGTACGTAGTACTGCAATAAATACTAGCATTGCAATAAATAAACGTACTTATGTCAAATGTTTTAAATAAATATGATGAATTCTTACAATCAAATAATAAGTCCAGAATGTGTGTTCATTTATTTTCCTCCGAAAAGAAAATCCTAGATTCAAATGCTGAGGTAAGAAGAGTTGTCACGAGATGCACACATAGTCTTTCTTTTCCCACACGGTTTGCGAAATTGAAACATCACATGCCACAGAATTATGCAAAAAATAAATCGGTAAAAATTGGGCTATTATTTGAACTTACGTAATGCCCATTAATAGATTTATCGTTGATTATACCTACAACATCCATGACTGTTTAAATAAATCGGCCTAAATAAAATATCTCACAAGAATGGGTCAATTTGAAAGCGAAATTTGAACGCCTTTTCAATAGCAAATGGTATTAGTTTTAGGAGTAAATTCACACACCAAGATAAACTAAAATATTTCAGCAATACGCACGGTTGCGATTGATGGTTTTTTGTGTACTACGTTTGTGCGTTGAAGACTTCCACAAGACTAACACGTCACTTAAAAAGGTTAAAAAAGATGGCAGGATACAGATAGCTGAAATGTTTCTGAAAACAACTGCATCAAGAAGGAACCGAAGAGTAAAAATGCTTTTTTCATTCCCATAGATTAAAAGGCAGGAAAGCCTGCCCGAGCATAATCTTCTCCATTTGACGTACATTCATGCGTTTAATGTTGAGGTCAATCAACTCCAGATTTTTGCGATAGGACGCGTGGAAACTGAAATGTGTATTAAATCCATACTTTTCACAGGAAGAGATTACTTCAAAGTTATAATTATCTTGGAACATTTCGAGTGTACATAAAATAACTGTTTATTTAATTGCATTCCAAGACTCATATAAAAAGCTTTAATCAAATGAGTAAACATAGCACAATATAGGTATATACGGAAAATAAACCTACGGTAAGTAAACGCAAGTATGAAGAAGTTAAATGGAAGCTGCTTCAAAATGTTGTAGGGTCAATAGCCATGGTCATTACAATTATTGGATCAATGTGGAGTAAACAAAAAAAATTTAATTCATCATTACAAGTTAAAAATTTTTACAGCGAAAAGGAAAATGTCGAAAGCTACATATAAATAAGACATTTGTGTGTATGATAAAGGGATTCAATTCCCTTCCCTTTGATCCCTTAGTATATCGGGCATCGAAGCATATAAAAATTTCTATTGTTGCAGACAACAAACTTGGATGCATGCAAATGGTATGTGAAGAAAATGCGGAAAAGAAATGACTTAATGTCCCTGATGTTTTGTTAGTCATTCATTCATACTAATTTGACGTCATTGTCATTTTTCTGTTTATTACGTTGTCCACGTCAAATATACAAGAAGAATTGAATTTTGCAAATCTCATCCACAGATTATTTGCTGGTGACGATATTGATGATCTAACCATATACATAGATTCTTACATTATTTCTCATTGTTTCCTTCCTGAAACTACTTAAGAATGCTAAAATCCAGCTGGGCATTGTTGTTTCCCAAACTGGAAATTCTAGAAATAAATAACTCTCGATGACTATTCCAATTTCTCAATAATGAGCTGCATATTGTATGGAGTTGCTTGCTGGAACTAGTAGGCAAACCTTGTAGAGTGATGTGAGTAAAGAGAGTCCAAAATTAACATGACGTCATTCATGATTCCAACATTACATATTAGAACTACAATTTAAAAATTCTGGCCTATGATTAACCATAAGTCGTTTTTTTTGCCGTCATCGATTCTCATAATACAACTCGCAACGGGACCAGAGCGCATTGAGTTTTTACAACAAAGCTACTTAATAATGCATTCAAATTTTGAGATCGGTGGTAGGGTACGTAAAAGATCATTTTCTGATAGCCAAGCAAATCGTGACATGATCATAAACTCAAAAAAGATATTGACGCATTGTAATTTTGCATGAAAGCAACAAAACGCTCGAGCTATAATAGAAGTTGTAAATGGGTAGTTAAGCAATTAGCATAATCCTTCCAGTGGCAATCCCTCAGACATCCCTTTGCCGTCCATCAATGTCGAAAT
>JAHZMX010006636.1:0-11788 GCA_027743895.1 Seira musarum | reverse complement strand
TTACAACTATTAAGAATACTACGAAAACGAAAACACCAACATTGAAGTACAAGCTTGAAAAAGGATGGGATGTTAAAAAATTGAAGAAGATGATGACGATGATGATATTGATGTTGTTGCTTTTGTTAAACCAATACCATCGGATAGACCCAGCGTAAAAGAATGGGTTAGGCAATGCATAGGTATTTTCACGACTCACGGCTCGACGTGTGTGTGTTTGTACTCATGCATGCACATTGATAAAAATCCAAGTCGCAGTGAACTAACGAGAGCCCCTCTCAAAATGTATTACATTTTACTATGCTTCACATTTTTACTACTTAAAAAACACCGATCTATGCTTTTCGTCTCCACTTTGGAATCTACCTTTTTTCTCTCTTCTTCTTGCAAGGGCATGTCAACATTATATAGCATCCAAAAGGACATTAATAATAAGAGGAGTCGTAATATCAATTATAATGTTTCTTCTTGTCAGCAAATTGGGTACATTATTATATTTAAATAAATGGCACTACCTTTACTCAAAATGAACAGAGAGAAGAGATTTGGAGGTGGTGGGCGATTGAAAGAAGGAACAAAACTGAATGAATGATTTAGGAGAGGAATGTTCGAGTTTTGCTTTACGATGTAATGTGTGATACCTAAGTAGTCATTTTCTACTACAACCGCATACTATCATGTCAGAAAATAAGCGATGTTCATCATCATCATAAATTTATGCACAAATCCTACATTTTTTTTATCTATTCGCATAATATTAATGATAGATAATTGTAATATGGGAACTTGAAAGTGATGTTGAATGCATAATGGATCCTGCTTCTGGTAGTGTATCTAAAATATGAATATAACACGTTGGTTGGTGTTCAATCTATTTACATAATCTAGTAAAAAAAATTAGCATTATATCACGCAGCCGTTATTACCAAAGGTAAATATCTAAGACCTTGCGCGCTCATATTCCATTTCCAATAACAATTGATGCAGCCACCAGCCACATTATCGCCATCATATCATCATTATTCAGGATTCTTTTTTAGCATGCGCCTATTCTCGTTCCCATTGTGCTACCTCTACTCAAAATGATTATGATTATTTTACGTTAGCTGTGTTAGCTTCCTTGAATATTATAGGCTGATATTGCGGCTAGCCGTAGAAGCACGGGAATCGTGAGCGTTGCATCATTTATTCAAAACTCCTGGAATTTATTCATTATTAGCTTTCGGGCCAAAGAGATTAATTCATTAATTTCATTTATCTTCTTCAAGTGGCTGGAGCGAAAAAGATTTTACCTCGCAAGTAAGTGCGATATGCTTGCACAATTTTTTAATCTTTAATCATAATCATGTACCCAAAAATATGATTTGATTGAGTAGAGCTGGGTGCTCAATGAATGCACTTTCTTGATTAAAAAACAAATTAATGAGCTAGTAAGAGTGGGGTACAAGCATGGATTCCGTCCTCAAAATCAAAATGAACGATATGCCAACACTATTGGATTTAAAATATCACTTGACGTGTGGAAAATTTAACAAGAGTAAACTTTAATAGGTACGAGCTATAGAGTATTATCAATGTCATCATAAGTAAGTTAGTCCCATGAATGCATTATGCCTTTGCCTTTACGATGTACTCACTCACAATCACAATCCGATTGAGTTCTTTCTTCCGTACGATATGTAAGAAAGCAGTGCTTAGGTTGCTGAGGTCATAGTTTTCATTTTAATTTTAAAACAATACTTGGAAAAGTAGTTTGATCAAAACAACTTAAGCCAATTGTAATTTCTTGCCCGAAACAGTAAAGCTAACGTCAGTTGTTTTGGCTCATTTGAAATGTTTTGATTAAAAAATTTTAGATAAAAACAATGGCACAGTGCAATAAATATAATTTGAAACTACTACATACACAACGAATGTATAATAACAAGAATGGGCAAGCAACGTAATATAAAAATTAAAGAATGCATCGTAAAAATTGAAAAGTGAAATTGTCCTTTTAATAAAAATCTTGACTTAAATAACTAACCCACTTAAAAATGTACATCAATCATACAAACGTACTACGTAAAAAAACTACAAACATGTTTACTACAGTTGGCAAACTCATTTTATTACCCACGGTCATTCACAAATACTCATGAAGCGTTTGGAGATATAAATGATATGCTACGAACCAACCAAGAGTATTAAACTGGGAGTATTTACGTTAATGCCCACTTTAGTACTTTCACTTGCAAACCGAAAACCACTATGATTGCAAAACTATTCTGAACTGGTATTATCCGCGTTTCTGCTTGATAATAACTGTGATTTCAAAGCACAATAAAACCCCAAAAAATCGATGAGATCGACAACGGTTCCAATCAAATGAAGCCGATATTTTGATGTACTATATATTCAGATTACTACTATCCACATGTTTAAATGTTCACCAGTAATCTCCTATTTTGTTTCATGGCCAAATTAATTATGCAGTTTAGGTAAAGATAAAAATGAATAAAATTTTTTAAACTAACCTGAAGATGGTGACAATAAAGAAGATGAAGAATCCTCGTTTTTTTATTATTATGCTTTCATGATTTGTATTCTCCTCTATCCTGTTTGCTCGCACGCACACATAATAAATTCGTCCTCATCTCACTGT
Organism: Seira musarum; assembly: GCA_027743895.1. Taxonomy (NCBI): domain Eukaryota; kingdom Metazoa; phylum Arthropoda; class Collembola; order Entomobryomorpha; family Entomobryidae; genus Seira; species Seira musarum. The sequence continues at coordinate 9,144 of JAHZMX010006636.1, read as the reverse complement.
ATCAACTGAGCAGTGAGAAGCAGCGTAACGTACTCAAAGTTTTTTTATTCTATTCGGAGATTTTTAGTCGACCCACAACACAACAGCAACGCAACGCGTTTAAGCTTTTATTCACAAGTACAAACCAATATGCATGATTATGATTATGATGGTTGTGAATACAGAGTCGAGTCTTTTTTTTCTACTGTGTGAGTGAGTGTGACTTTCCTTCTCGTCGTCGTATCGTAAGTCTATATAGTCCCAAAAAAGCAAGGAAACATACATAGGTAAAGTACTGAAAATGTTTCGTCTCGTCTAGCCATTCTGGTTCTGCTGCTGGCGAGAGAGAGAGAGAGAGAAAAAGAGATGATATTCTAAAGAGAGGCACATTTAAGAGCCCAACTCACACTTCTATCCATCCATACAAGAGAAGACGTAGTAAGCAAGTATGATGTTTTATGAGATTTTTTTTTCTCTAGTAACCACACAGAAAATAACAAGCAAGGAAGGACACATCTTCTAAAATACAAAGTATTTTTGATGGAGTAAATAGTCCCGTCCAAGCTATATGTAAGTACGTATACTTGGAGAAGAGAGAGAGAAAAAAAATTTAGAGTTCACAAGAATAAGTTACAATCTATATAGCAAAAAAACTATTTAGAAAAGTAGTAGTACCTGAGTACATGTTAATCATAATGTCCTCATACAATGTGTAATAGTAAGCAAGTTCAGCATCTTTTGACTCAATGTGATAAATACTACGTTCATTTTGTCAAGTGAAGAATTCGAATGGAGGCATCATCATACAATCTATAGAAGTTAGTATAAGTAAGTAATGACAGAAAAATAACACAATATAAGTGTGATGATGATGAGAATGATGACGATGATACATCTTCAACACCAACTACAACTACCACCATCAACTTTACTACATCTTTTCTTTAGTTTTTTCGTAACCTGATCTTTGCTAATGCTTGACTCAAAAGTCAATGCATTATGCATGAACAGATATTTCAATAAAGCATAACAAAAAATTTAAATCGCCCCTACTAACACATCTTTTACATTCTTTAAACAATTTCATACTAAATAGGTGCTTTTTCCAAAAATAGAGTTAAAAATAGTTTTGCCAAGTACAGTTATTTATTTAATTAGCTTACCTTTCTTCTTTTAAAATGCATGTTGTGTCCTCATAGATATCAAAAAGACGAAACCCGACACCGACACCTTTTTTTCTGAAAGGGGGCTTAATTCAAAATGACCGCAAAATGACCTTTCCGTTTTCTCCCGCGTTTTTTGTAGAATAAGCCTTAAAACATTTTCAATAACTCGAATGTCTCGAATGTATATTGACCATGAAAATTGATTGATGATTGGCATAATATCTGATATCGCAGAGCTTTAAAAAAAAAAGAAAGTTATTGCCACGTATTGTTTGCATTTCCAGCAATTCATGATTCTTTTGTTGCTCATGTTCAATAAGTCATGTAAAACATTTTTACAATATCATATCTTCTCCATCGATTCTTTTTACATTCAGTGGCATTGTCATTGCAAGAGATTTACACAATTTTTTATAAGTTTCGACTTTTTTTCCTATTTGATATTCGAGTTTTAAAGAAATCTGAGAAAGCATGCATGCATGAACGGTCTAGAAATAATCGAGTAGAAAAAATATTCATAATTTTCATGCAAGAAGAGGTACGCGTGATATAAACGAAAGATAAGGAAAAAGCCGTAGTCAACGGTGTAACCATATTATGAAGCTTTGTGTTTTCTACGTTTCTGCTGGTGCCTATTTGTTGGTAAACCTCATCTGCAAATATGGGATTTACGAAAAAATTGACACGACAAGTTCCGAATTGTTTTCTAGGTGGCAAGGCACAAGTTCTCCTCTATGTGCACCACCACTACTACTTATACCACTACCACCACCAGCAAACCAATACAAGCAACATGATTCTCTTTTCCAAAATACACCATCTTTCGTATCGTGATGTGATCCATGAGTTTCTCTCTGTTGTTCAGTTGGTATTCACGACTCATTGAGTGGAACATAGGCTTACTTGGAGTAGTAATATATGTATCTAAGCTGAAAATGAATTAAAAAAGGTGTACAATGAGCTTGAGCATATCATTTATATATGATTTCATGTAGAGATCTCTGTAATGTATGTATGCATACAAGTTATTTTTTTACTACTACATTCAACTCGGCAACTTACATTTTCCCATTTAACCAAATACATATTATGAAACTTTTTTTTACGTTAGTTCAGTTCCTCAATGTTCCAAACATTATTATTACTGTTGCTGTTGCTGCCGCAAAACTTGTCCTTTTGCTCTCTTTCAGTCAGTCGCTATCGCATCACCTCTATTGAGTACTACGTTACTGCGTTATATTGTGTACGTGGCTGGTTGCTGGCTCTTAAGCCGCTTCTCACATAATATCTTTACTAACTTACCTCTTGAAAAAGCTCTATGTGGTTGCTAACTTCATTCTACACTTTTTCCTCGTCCAAAGCACCTCACTGAACTTTTTTACATCGCAAGGATAGGTTTGTAAAACGGGGAAAATTGTTTAAGGTTCTTGGCAGAGCATTTTGCTTATAAAAACGCTCTTCTAAAATGCTGGATATATGGGAGCCAGGCCATGAATGAACTAGGTATTCCCCCTTCCTCCCCTTCATCAGCTATTTTTTGGACTGTCGTCTTCTTGGCGAGCAAGAGAGTCTCTCAAAAGGAGAAGCCCATAGTAAAAAAATAAGCAGTCACTCACTGGTATTATTACAAGCATATTTCCCATTCCCTTTGTTGCATCGAATTTTTATCAAAGCCTCTAACTAAAGCTTGACTCATACCTAGAGTTTTTTTTATAGTGAAGCCAAAATCGTTTCAGTCCACACTTAAGTAGGTACATACCCGTCGGTTGTCCCGACTAACTTTGCTACTCCATACTTACGTGCTGCATGGGGAAGGTTTTTCGCGGCTTCAGAAAGATAACTTCATATAATAAACTTGTAACAAGTGCATATAGAGATGTGGTGAATTCAATTGCAAGAGATGAGATAAGCAATCTTACGTATGGCAATTTCATTACCCCGTGGTATGAAGAAAATATAGAGACTAATTTCTGGAAATCCTTTTTTTGCATTTGATTTTGAATTCTAAAGTCATGCATGCTGGAGGTATGTGCACTGTGCATGCCATGTCTTATGCATTGCATTCTCCGATATTACACGCAATCTTTATCTTAGAAATTGAAATCTGACAGGTAGCAATCTATATCCCAAAATGTAAAGGAATCCACGAACAAAGTAACGATATGGATGCGTGATTTAGCCAATTTTGGTTTCTTAAACAATTAAACAATACAGCAGCAATAAAAACTGAAGGCGAGACCAGGCGTTGTCATTTCATTTTGTCATGTATATTTGCTTACTTAACTTTGCCTTAGGCTTAAAGCTTCTGGAACTGAGAAAAAAAATTAATTTTGCCACCACTTCCACACTTTACATGAAAGACTTCTAAAGGATGACTCGAAAGATTAAAAGAAAAGTTTGATTCAAATATTTGTTGTTATCTTGAGCTCTTGCTTGGTATAAATATTTGAATTTGCTCGTGCATGTTCAAATACATACCCAAATTTCCTCTTGCAGCTGCAACATTCTTGGGATCCCCATAATGCAAAATGCTTTTTATGAATGTTTAAACATACTTATTCCAATTCCAACATACCTATATGGTATGTAAAATGTAATAATATTGCATTATATACATAAGTATTTACGTTTCTGAGTATGTAATACTTTTTTAACCTTGTATTTGAACATAAGCATACATTTTTACCTTACCGGAAGAATTTTTACAACGTGCGAGATACAAATCGGTGAAACTTCTGCGGAATTCGTGACGGATTTGTCAAGAAATTCCCCCTGACTTTTACTGTTGCTGACACTTGTGACATTTGCTTTCCTCATTATTAGCCTTGCTCACATTTACTATGCTTGTATATACTTATAAGTAAAATTTCCGACGCGATGGACGTTTATTATAACGATATTTATAGAGTCGATAAAATATAAATATTACACATTCTCACTTTATCTCAACCTTTTAAGGATTTTTAAGCACATTCATCAAGTACTTATAAATCGAAAAAAAATATATTTGTAAAGAAAAAATACCCACGACTTCTCCCATGAATTTTTAAGCTATGTTAGTATTTCGTCTTTACCTTTGCGTCATGTGCAATGCAGTGCTTTCACCTTCGTCTTCTTCGTGGGTTTCAAATCATGTAGTATTTGTTAAAGCACAAATGGTTTCATATTCCATCCATTTAATACATCATCAAGCATTTATATTGTTCGCAGATGGTCCGCGCCGAAAAAACTGTATTACCACCAGCAGCCAAGGCACCAACCAAACCACTTTTTCATTTTATTACACCAATAATTATCCTCTACTAAAACCAAGTGAAAGGCAATGACAAGAATGCTAGTATTGTATTCGTGCAGAAAAGAGGCATGCCTATTAGGTAGAACGTGTGCATAGGTAATTGACATTCAATATTCCTTTTTCTTCCTTATCAACAGTAGCAATAGCCGTTGTGGCTGCCTTGGCATTAAAAATATCGAAAAACTAGTGCAATTTTCAAAGCATGTCCCCAAAAAATGAGGTGTCTTGCATGCATGGTAACTTGCTTACTTCTTGTGACTCCCCAGTCTGCCCTCCTGGTTTTGAGTACATTCATGCATGCCTCCCTCACATATTTCACTCAGAAACCTCGTAAAGCTGACTGGATGCCAGTTAGTTAGCCAGTCACAAATAAAATGGCATTTTATTAGAGTAAGTTTGAAAAGAACTTGTTAAAGATTAAGAGAGAAAAGGAAAAATTTAGTAGTAGTAGTGGCGATAAGCATAAGTAAAACAAAACATTCTTGAGTCAAACTCTTCTTAAATAGGTATGTATATTACCTGTAGTAGTAAAAATGGTCTTTTTACCTGTAAGGTAAAACGTGAGAAGGGAAGAAGAAAGGCATGTGAGTGAGCAATAGATGGGAAGCGATTCATGCCAAGAAGCAATATAAGTTGAGAAAAACGAGTAGGATCGGATCGGACCGTGGTCTTCCAAAACAAGCGTCAACATGCGAATGAACAGCAAAAATGTATTGCATTGTGAACACATCAACATCATCATCGTTCCTCAAGAAATGATGAAAATGAAAGGTTCAGGGCTACCAACTTAAGTCAAGCAGGACAAGAAGATTCTAGCTTTTGCTACAAGCAACTTTGTAAGCATATAATTCAGCTCAGCTCCCGCTCACATAAGTACTTATACTTATAAGCGTACATCTTATATGGCATGTGAACTTGCTCACATCAAGTCAAATGGAATACATTTGCGATTCAATTTTCTCTCTCTCAATCCAATTGCTTTTTTATACGTTCATTTTCACCGGACAAATTCGTACATGCTTGAATATTATGTAGTTTATTAGCGATCATTGTGCTTGCCACCTCCAGCCAAGCAACTAAGACAGAGACAGAGTGGTAAAATGGAGTGGAAATCATCTTGAAAGTTAAGAAGGAAGACAAAATAGTATTCTCTTCTGCTTGCCCTTTTGATTCACCGTTTTGACTATATAGCCTTTTGTTGTCTCATGTATTTACTCTGAGAAATGTGACATATCTGTTTGGTTTCGCTTTGCTTTTCAGATTTTGTTACAATAGAATCCACCCTTCCAAATTCCTTGAATCAAGTAGCCGGTTCATAGACTTGTTACTTTTTTGTTCTGCTCCTTGCTGATGGCTCGCTTGAAAGCAAGTGGTTGTTCTTTTTCCACCCTCCTTCTTTGCTTCTCTAAAATTCACACTGACTCTCCGACGAACTTTGAAAAATAAATCCATAGAAGAAAAAGGGATGAGTGCTTACTGCTTAACGACTGCATTTTTTTTTCTTTACAACCTTACCCAGACCAACACTGAGTCTGACTGAGTGAGTCTTTTTTTATGAAAATAAGAAATTGTATAAGTATACACATGAGCGCCCACCAGTAACGACTTTTACTATTCAGTTGAACTTGAAGGAAAGAAAAAAGGCGCGGATAGGTGGAAGACCGATAAACTTTTACAATGATTTTTTTTCTGTCTACGAAGGTTTTACATACAAATCGTAATCTATGGTTTGTTTTCTCCGTCTTCTATGAAATTCGAACCAACTACAGCTATCTCATTCATAGGTTGAATTCTTGTACACAAATAAATTTCATATAAATTACGGACAATCCCTCTATAATATATGTATGTATTTCGGGATTTCCTATAATCCCCACTCTTTTGGTATAAGTTACCCACAAGTGTAGGCAGTGCATAATACTTTCAAAGAATTTTCTCTTTCTTTTCTTCTAACCCAGCATAAGCAACTTTCTTTTCAATAACGTTTCTCTAGCGTTTCCTACATTTTATATGGATATCTATTTGATTGGCTTACTTTTCATGGAGAAAGAAACGGAACATAAAAGGTTGAATACGGTTTCGCTTCTCTCGTGCTCATGCGATTCTTTTGTAAAGATGCATTTAAGTATCAGAACAGAACCAGGACTAGTTTCACTAGCAAAGCTTCTTCCCGTAGAAAATAGAAGTACTTTTGATGATGAGTCAGTTTGGAAAAACGACAGAAAGGAGGAATTTTTTTTCGTTTCCCCTTACATTTCCATAAGGCGAGGGAAAAAGAAAGTAGTGAGTAATGGTAAGTACGTGGTGTATTTTTTGTCGCTTTCGTTTTCGTCTTTAACTTTTTTGAATATACATACATACAGCATAATATTATAGTAGTAAAGTGGGTATAGAGCTATGTTATACTTCGTTGGTCTTCCGTCCAAAGCCACCAAAATACTGACTAGAGTTCGCGTTGACTCAGCCACAGTCATCATCAGTTTGTTGTTGATTTTCTCCTTAAAGTCTAAAGAGAAAATGCATAATACATATTAGAGAATGATAAGCTCATATACTTTCTTTCTACTTCTCAATATTACAAATGTAAGTGCTTAGGCAAAGGAAATGAAACAAAAATGCCTCTTTTTCTTCTTTCCGCTGGAGCTTAAGTCTCTATTTAAGATGGCTTGGCTTGACTGTAGTCTGTTGTTTTGGACATGCAAGGGAAAATGCATTTTAGGAAAGTGGCGCAAAATACTTGAGAACATGTTTCTCCATTCCTCTTTCTTTTATTCGATGAGATTCTATGACATGAGGGCTTATGGAGTGGAGTGTCATCGTCATTTCCTTCCATAATAATCAACATAAAACCATTTCTCCCCATCCATTTGAATCTGAAAAAAGCTTGACATTGTCGACTGGATAAACCAAGCGTTTCAAAGATCTTCTCGTGGGTGACGATGTTGTGAAAATGAGACGAAATAATCCAAAATGTTCAGAAATATTTATCTTAAAAAATGACCCTTTCTAAATATATGGAGGAAAGTCCCTTTGATTTCATAACATTCATTTAGATTTAGAATACATTTTTAGAAAAATGCAGTTGTAGAAATATTTTTTTGTTTGTCCAACAAAAGCTTTATGTATGGAATCTCATCACTCACTCAGTCAGAGAGAGTTGAGTCATTCACATTGTCCTGAGTCTGCAACACTAGAGCAAATACGAATATCATATTACGCTCGCTTAGAAATTATGCCGCTGCCATTTTTAAAACAGGCAGAATAATGCGAATGGCTGACTTCTTGATTGCGCTCTATATATTACAAGTACCTAAGGTGTCTCCAGCAGATGTCTCAGAATATTGTTAGAAACAAAAAATGCCATGTATATATAGGTGAGGTGGATGAATTATTGCATGCATTAAAACTCGCAAGTCGGTCGTGATTCTTAAGCTATACTTACTTTTCTGAAACGCAACTGGAAGACGGGCCACAAAAAGTCAAGACAAAGTTACTTAGTCGGTGGTGGCGTAGTACTTACAAAACCACAATGGTCATAACTCATTTTTATTATTTTTGTGGGGAATAAAGAAGTGTGACATTTTATTTATACAACCTGCGTACAACTGAAATTGAACAAAGATGCAGAGTTCACCTCACATCAAATCAGTAGGATAAAAAATATTCAGATTGTTTTTCAAACTGATTTTAAGTAGCCTTACTGGATTAGTTTGGATTTATGTTTTTTATTCCATGAATTAACTTGGGTAGAACAGGTAGATGCAAAGTGTAGATAAGCCATCTACATTATCTTTGCTTGATTTTAAAGCAAAAGCTGAAAAGGTTTGATGGAGCTACAGCAAGCAACAAAGTAAGCAGGAACGGAAAAGGGCGACTTCTTTGAACAACTACTACTACAATGTACTCAACCATGCATAGTCGACTAATTTGTTTGCTTTCCAAACGCTAGATTACTCTACTTGGTGCTCAGCGACTTCTTTGACCAAGTAGACACAATTGATTCCAACAATTGCGACTGGGGAAACGTGAATCGAATTTGGATTGAGCAATATGAAGATTCCAGAATGATTATACGAAAAAGAATTTACAAAACCTAAACGCTAAACAAAACTGCTAATATGTGTAAGTATTGTGAGCAATAGCTTTATTCTATTATGTCATCAGGAAACATCTTATTTGAAATAAATATTTTAACCTGATATTGCTTAAATTGAATTAAAGTTAACTCACCTTCGTATATCATAATTATGTATGGTATAATAAAACGTTTGCATCATTCTAATAGGTTTGATTGTAAGTTTTTCAACGGAATGAGTTGTATTGTATTGAATCAATTCATCGAGTCTTTTATTTACATCTGTAGAAATGCTGCTGTATCTATTATCTCAAATACTGTAGTTCCTTGCAATTTTTCATTCGCCGATGCTTAATATGAAATATGAGTGTCGCAGCCGCATTATTGAAAAGTGTTTGAAGATGGCTTTCCAATTAATGTTGCATAAAGTAATTGAAAATGAAATTATAATAGTGGTGTCAATATTTATTTCTTTGAAAATTCATTCATTTTTTTAGCAAAGGAGCATTTTTGCACAAAATAATTATGGTTTTAATACTTATTGATAATACTGAAGAATTCACAGCAGAACTGCTGTGGGGGAATGTTATTTACAAGGCTTCATATTCTCCATCGCAAGGATTAACAGG
>JAHZMX010006635.1:0-11961 GCA_027743895.1 Seira musarum | reverse complement strand
TCACTAAATAGTTTCAAATGAAAATTGGACACATTAATTTCAAGCAAAACGAAAGTTGTTATTGAAAGTTTCTGTCGGCGAAGGGAAATAAGTAAAACAATTTATTGAATAACCATCGTTTTACAACTACCAATTATTTATTACGTTAAGATTTGGTCGATTTGGTTTGATTGTTTGAAAGCATAAAGTACGCGCATTAGACCATTGCACTCTTTTATTTTAAAAACACTTATGTCTTCGTCCACGGTTTCCATTTTTAACTGAATTTTAAATAATTCCATTGTTTCATTACTCGCAATCTTCATCAGTGGTAAAACATCACATTTTCCGAGATTTTTACAGGATACGTCACTCTTTGAAGAATATAAATTGCACCGGAAACTTCTTATTTGCAAAAATGTAGGTGTACTTCTTATAGTCATAGATTATACAAAAATTTTCCCATGAAGAAGCTCATGCGTGCTCCCTGTACCTTTACAGAAATTCTAGCAGTATATTCGCAGATAAGACGTTGATGCTGGTGCTGCTTGTTTGGTATGAAGGTGCAATATTAGTTAGTATTTTCAATTAGTATTTTCTTTTATACCTAAGCCATGCCAGCGTTAAGACGTCAGTCATGTACGCGCACAATGCAGATATGTTTTGGAATATTGCTGCAATTTAAGTAAACTGAAAGTAATATTGCTCTTAATATTTATAAAAGTGAATATCCTTTCATTTTCTTCATATAAATGGAAATTAAAAATTATAGCCACAATTAAATAACAATTTCCTCGCAAAAATAGCCATTTTACGATGTGTGAGTCTTGAAACATTTGTCTACTCGAACTTTGATGCCCAAAGGAAAGGAGATGGTAATCGAAAGAAAGGAAATCAATTGAATCACTGCGAAACAATAAAGTTGACTTACACTTACCGTTTTTATTGTAAATCTTCACCACCGACAATCACAGTCGAAACAATAAAAATTACGATTTTGCATTGTTGCAATTTTTTATTAATCATTCCTATGTACGTAAAACTAAAATGAACTGTACTTTGTGATAATGCGATAATGTGATTATGCGAATTATAGATTGTGACATCATTAATCATTATTACTACCGTGCTGTAGTTTTACACTTTTACAAAGAATTGAAAATTCATTAATTACCTGCAATTTCAATGTCAATAACCCTAACAAAACAATTACCAAACAATCGAGAAAGACATTGGCAATGACATTCAATTGTTTTCTTAAAAAAGAAAAGCGAACTTGGGGTACCGTGAGACGTTTGATGGGGTAACAATTAAAAAGTAAAAACTAAATTATCTACTTACTCCACAAGTAAGTCGTTCATCAGGTACACATAATCATTGAGAAGGTCCGTTTTCGTCGACGGGGGTCTCGCTCCCAGACCACAAATAACTTTCGAAAAGCAGTTTTGTCTACTTAAAGAGCCAACTAGGAATCTAGCCCTATCCCGAATTTCTCTTCGTCCAGCTTCTGAAAATCTCTGAGCAAATAAAGTTTCGGGGATGATTTGCAATATTTTCTTCTTGTCTTCCTCTGAAATAGAGGAAAATACTTCAGAAGTATCGACATTTCTCCGCCGACCACTTTTCACTTGTGATGATGATATTCTTGTTGGAAAAGTTGGTTTCGGTTTTGGCACACCCGACAGTGACTTGTCATCCAAGTTTGATAAATTTTCTGTAAAATAAATTTAAAAATTAGGCCAAACATTTTCACTTTCCTCTTCAACAGCTCTGCGCACATGGGCTTGGTGCTCATCATTTTTTTCCATTGCAAAAAATATGAGAAAAATCATAAATGCTTTTTAAAGTCATTGCCTTTTTTACCCATTTTGGTTTTTCTCATAAGTATTGCGGCAAAGTGAAAACATGCTTCACGACATGAGCCTATCCCAAGTGTCTAAAAACACTGTATCAGCTTTATAGAAAGCCATAAAACTTACAAAAAATCATGCGTCAGTGGTTGGTTGGGTAAAATGAAGCATTTTTTGCAAAGTTTCTTGCGCTCAGAAAACGGAGACGAGCAACAAACCTTTTAATCATTTTATTCGTGTTTTGTGCCACAACTTCCTCTCGTCTGTGATTCTTGATCGTGAATCATGATCATGAAATGCTTCATTCAATGTTTCGGACTATCGCATGGCATAATCATCTTTAGCATGAGAATGCGTGTCTAAACAAGACGACTTAATTGCTTTAAACAGAATAAAATAGGTGAATTGGATTTTAGTTGCTTTGTACAAAATTGAATGAGTGATTGATTTGATCATTGCCGCAAGATATATTGCAAAATATTTTTACTTCATTGAATCTTGTTGACAACACTAGATTGATTTAATTTGCCTTCGTTCAAGTCAAAGCAGTCACACAAGCTCATGATGAGTAACAACGAGTAACTTGTCTCGGTTTCTGTGTCAAGTTCATGCAGGCAAACAAATCGTAAAATGAAATTAACGTTTTAGATGCACATTTTTTGCATGCATGAAATAAAATGAATTAAATAAATATATATATGTTCACTAGTTATTTCCTTATCCGCGAGTTTTTCCCATGTGATTCATTTGTTTTCGGTTTTAATTCCGATTCTAATCTAGAATGTTCACCTTCCCTTTCGTTTTATTGTGAAAATTAATACTTTTGTTATTCTTATTCTTATTATTGAAGTTGTGGGTTGACTCACCTGAAGAATTTTTACTACCGCTAAGAAATCCTTTGATGAACCCATCACCAACCGGAGAAGATGTAGTCCCTCTTACTGCTAATGACTGAATTGGCGAAATGTGATTGCACAAAATTATTACTGTAATTACGAAGATTTTAATAGAATCTCCCCATTTTAGTAAGAGAGAATTTGAAGAACAATCTTGACACTTGCGATTTGATCGCTTACAGAAGTGGCTCGTGTCCGATTCGGATTTGAGAGTCCACCTCTGTATCTCGTCGACCCGCATCGCGATCCCATTTATTGTTAAAAATCAAAACTTAAACTTCACTGAAATCCTCACACTCATTTGATTTACATTTTAAAGGTACTACTATAATTTCAAGTAAACTTTTGAGTTGTCAAACTTTCAAGTCCTCTTTCACGACTGAATTCTCTTGCAAAAGTGACATCAGAATTACTGTTAATGTGACTTAAAATGAGAATTCCTTATCACTATCACTCTCTGGATTCCGCTACTTTCCCGTCCATTACAAAACCGGAAATGGACAGCTTTTCGAGCATCTGATATTTTTTACACAATCAATCAGTAATACATAGAGAAACGCTAATGAGCAAAATTTAGCGCTTTATTATGAGGTGTAAAAAAAGAAAACCAGTGAGGTCGGAAAGAAGTATGTAACTCGTCTTTTTTCGTGATTTGCTCAAATCATTCTTACTGACCGTATCTTGATGATGGATTCAGAGTACATGCACAACACGAAAACAATCGAATTTTTATTTGTTCTCTAAATTCTCCTGAAAAAATCAAAACTATTATGATCAAGATCAAGGGGACACATAGAGCAAGCTGCACTTCGCGAAACCTACAGAACCAGAGACCCACTTTGTACGCTAATGACGATGTCGGCGAATGATGATCGGCCCTTAATAATAGTCATTCGTGGTGTGGTAGAGATGTGTGGTGGCAGAAAAAATCACTTCTCATTTCTTCTTCAAAGAAAAGGTTTTATGCATGCATCGTTTGATGCTCTCCCTATGTCCCTATATATTTACAACATGCCATACCATGTAAAACATACTTCAATACATTTTTTTGCAATATGTGTTTTCGTCTTATTGTCATTAGGATTACAGGTTTTACTATTGTTTTATTAGACGAAGGCGAAAACGAGTATTTTTCCGTAGAAAAATGGAAGAACTTCATTCGTTAAACTAACCTACGAAGGGGTTCTATGGTTTAAAAGGGTTCAAGATTAAGAAGGCAAGTCAAGTACGCATTTAGCTTATGGGAAAGTGGACGGGTAAGTTTACTTCTAATTTGTTTGCTCGTAACAGCAAGAAGCTTGGGGTTATGATTGTATTTGATATTAATACATTGGTAGAATTACAATACTGTCTTAAATGGTAAATGAAATTATCGATGGATCGAAATTATTATTATTATGAAATGGATATAATTCAAAAATTCCTTTTAAAGTAAATGGCACCAGCTTGGGCAATTTAATTTGAGACTTCCGTAAAAAAATGGTAAAAAAATAGTTAAGTTTCATTTTTCAAGTTTAGTTTTTTTAAATTTTAAAGTGCATAATGCATCATTATTACGACTACGATTTGACATGAATACATATTATGATTTCAGAAAATTCGTGAAACATGATTGAATCATGGTCTTTGCGTCATTTTTGAATTTCATGTATTGATTTTCTAAGTTTCCTTTTTAAGTTTGCCAAAATACTTGTGGCATTTATATTGTAACCTTACTTGCTTTTACCGCTACTTGATTTTGAAACAAGCTGTGAGAAAAGTACAAAGACATCTAACTTCATTTACCTTGCAAGCGCACAGATCTAAAATAGACATGATCTGCATGATCAATGAATCGATTGATCGCAGACGACACATTTTAAATGTCATTTTAATTATCACTTGCATTTGAAAGGTTCTAGTTTTCTGCAACTTTTTATCAACCCCCATATCGTGATAAATGTTAATAGTTAAGCTGATTGTTTGTAAAAGTAATAAAATACCAATCAACATTCTCACTTTAATCTCTTTATTTCGTTTACTAAAGAAATCAATAAACTGCAGTCTTTCCTTTCTATATTTTATTGCAAAACTGCATGCATGCAAGTTGAAAGTGCATCATCATCTTTGGAAAAGTTAGGGTCAGAATTGTAATGAGATGATATCATCATTACGCAAAATGCTTAAATTAGAGAAATCACAGTACCATCGATTTGGCTTATACTGACGATGCATAATGATAATACATGTTTTCTGTGAATTAAGCGGATAAATGACAAATCATATTTGCTTCAATGGAATGGAATGACATGTTTTCCCACTTTTACCATCTTATGGCGCCTTCAGTGAGATCTTTGCGTTTTCTAAAAAAATATTGTGGTTTCATGATTCAATATTTAAAATCAGAAATCCAAGTCTCTATAAGTATGTATATTACTCTGTTTGTATTGATTGAGAAATGAAAAAAATCTAAAGTGATACTAGTTACACATCGCTCAAAATTGGCCTTGACATTGAATTGCCTTGTAAAAAACCTGAGGTACGTGAACTTGAGCATACGTAAAAATGTGGCTTTGGGACAGACCATGCTTTGACAGTAAGTATAGTCCATTCTAGACAATTAATATGCAAATACAAAACTGAGACCTCCTACCTTACCTGTAAGTTTTGGGTTGCAAGAAGCCTACCCATATGTCATGTAAGATTACGATGAGAATTTCGCCAAGGTACTAGGGTCCCAAACGAAATAAAAAGAAAACTATGCCTAACTACATGAATGTAGAAAAGAGGAAGTGTTAAATAAATACTCTTCACTTTTACTTTCTATACTTCATTACTTTTTTTCATCGCCAGACTCATGCTTATTTAGGATGAATCATTTCGGCTCCTAGATGTATTACTAGCTTCGTTGGCTTGTCGATGATGGGGCAGCTTGACTTACAGAGAACAAGTACATAATTTTTCATTTATAATCCTTTAAGACCAGCCATTTTATAATTTTATAATATTCTTTAATACGTGGTATATTATGATAAAGAATAATAAACAACGTAATATGCCTACATATTTTCATATGACACTTTCTTGTAAGCATATATTGTAATCATTCGAATTTTAAAATGCGCACGTGGGTCACGAGTCACGAACATGTTAAAAAGAACTTGCATTTTTAATCAACTCACTACCCTCGAGCTCCTGCAAATATTGTGATAAACGAAATAGTTATATATTGACAGGGGAACTGTCTTATTGACCAAAATCAAATTCCAAGAGAAAGGGTGCTTTTCATGTTATCAAGTAAGTTATACAAAGAAAGTTAGTTGGCTTAAATGCATACTTTATGTATGGACTCGATTAGTTTTAAAAATGCTTTGCAGAGAAGTCTTTCTTATATTAAACTACCTAGTTTATTCCTCCGTCAGCTCTAATTTTTATAGGGACAGTGTGAACGATAAATCCCTGCAATTAGGCAATTTAATTGGACGTATGAACGTCCTTTTGAACTCTCACAAAAATTGGGCTTCCAAAGAGTGCTTGATGAGGAAACGATTTGCAGCCGAAGGAAAGCCTAGCCTCCGGGCGGCCTATATTTTTTCTGTCGAAGGAGTCGATTTAAGGTCACAAGAATAAATAGTCAAGGGAGTATTCATTTTATTTCGAATTTAGGTAATCAAATTTCGGATTTTTAGGCTCTCATGTGATTGTCTACACGGAAATCAGCGATGGAAGAAATTAGACTTGGCTGGCGATATTACTGCTGTAGACTTGCAAGATAGAAATATGTATGAAATTGATGGCAAAACTTTGGTATTAAGAAATGTTCAACCTGAAATAGCGACGTATTTCTGTGAAACAATTAATCACAATAATGAACTCATTGGGGGCATATGGACAGTTGAAGTGGTTCCAGTCAATATGTTTGAAAAGGTTTGTTGATCGTTTGACAAAGGCAAGGTACATGGCGAGGAGGGCATACGCATACCAAGCTTTAATGAATCATTATTTCTCATACGGAGTTTAGAAAACCAGACGAAATTGGCGAAAGTCTAAACCAATCATCTCCAGAGAATTTCAGTTAGACTCTGTAAGTATTATTGTTGGTCTCCGGTGGAACCAGTTTTCTGACTGCAGTAAATGTGATACCACAGGAAAGCGACACAGGGATGGTTACTGCTCAGTTGAAGCGGAGGTGAATTTGAAATTAGCTAATTAAGGCTCAATTTGTCCAAATATGTATGTACTTATTAATTAGCTGATTTGGTTTCTCTTTTGTCAGTTTCCTGACACAGATATTACCCCTCTCCATCTATACGATTCACCAATTTCGTGTTCTTTATTTCTGGAATTGAACCCAAGCTTGTTTACAAATTTCTATGTTGAAAATGACGTCATCACTGATCTACGACATTCTTTGGGTCAAAAGCATCAGTTGGCCATTGGCTATTGCAAGATAAACTGCAGTGATCATCAGCAACATATTTTGAGCAAGTCGATATCGAATCTCTATAAATCAACTGTTATGAATGGAGACGAAGATAATGATGAAAATGAAGACACGGCAACTGCAAAAGGCTTCATCTGGTTTTTGAAAAGCCTTAAGTATGGCGTCCCAATCGGATGGGACTACTTGCCCGAAATCGTGGCATTCTTAAGTCTTATTTGTCTCCAGATTTGCATTTGCATGGGGATTTTGAAAGCGTGGAAGTCCGGCGAAGTGAAATGAATTTGATCTATTGTAACTTTACATTAATTATTTCGAGAGTGAAATACATTATTACATTACATTATTACAATTACAAAGTACATAATTTTATTTACTTAAGCCTGACACAGTGATCAGTGGTTTTCAGTTTCCTATTTTGAGCCATCAGGACTGCAAACCGTAGAACTTGGAGGTAGTAATTGATTATTATTTACAGAACTGGAGTATGAACCTCAAGGGGTTAATGTTGGTTCGTTAGCCCTTGCTTCCAATTTTCGCAAAAGGGTCTCCATTTGATTCACCAATTCCTCCATTCGCATAGTTGTTTCGCATGCAGGCTCCCTTTTAGACGAACATGTTTTGCATTCTCCAAGGAAGTCATTACACGATGCGTTTCTTCCATTTCTTCCATACGCTTTATCCGTTTTAAGCTTGAATAATGCACGTTTCAGATCCACATTCAACTTTGTATCTCTAGCGTCGAATGGCTTGAAGATCAAAGTTTTACTAAAACATACATACATAGTTCAACCTTAAAAAACTACTGTTTTGCGGAGTTTTTTTAAAAATGAAGTTAAATTTTACCTTTGTGATGTTGGATGGAAAAGTGTAATGTACTTCTTAAGAAACTGTTTTGGAACCCAGCGCGAGACATGTTTCCCACTAAAATTTGATTCCAGCGCATTGAGCAGGATTGTTTGTTTGGTCAGTCGATGCATGGATGCCTCCTTAAAGATCCCTTGCAAATCATGTACAGCCAAACCAATTAAAAGATTCATAAGTACTATTCCAACAGTGAAAATGTAAGCAGTGTAAAGGTAAACGATGAGGAGATTGGCTAAGTATGTATGGGATTCATTTTCTCCTTTGTTTAATTTATCCAAAGGGAAGGTTATGTCTCCTGCCATGACGCGCACTGTTTTGGCAGTGCTATGCAATAGGTCGCCAAACTCAGCATTCTAAAACAAGCAGTTAAGTTTTGCTTAGAATATAATTTGAATAGAGATGATTATAATTTGTATTGTTGATTTGATAGCATTTACATCTGCAAAGATGAGTGTGAACGCAAAAATGAATCCAATAAAAAGGCAGAAGTGGGGTAAGATGAAAACGATGAAATTGTACAAAACGCTGAAAAATATTCTGATGGAATGCCCAAATGCTGGAAAACGGCCCATGTAAATCCAAACGTCGATCCAGGCCAACCAAATTCCAGCCTAAGGGAAGGCATTTTAATTAAAAGTCATATAAGTAGTTTCAATTCAAATATATAAATTTAAATGAAAGTAAATATTCTTACCGCGGCAAGCGTTCTATGCAAAAACTTGTCTGTTTTCGTCCAAGATCTATCAGGGCGTGTGTAGAAGATCATTATTATTATCACAGCGAGAAATATGAAGGGTTCCATTGAAAGAAACGAGCCCTTCGGTGACCGTATTAATTGGGAAATTTCCATTATCGCGTTAATCATCGCTAAAAATACTATCACGCTGTACAGGATTATGTACCAAAGAGGTATTGAGTCACGCAGTATTTGTCCCGCGGCATTAGGCTCAGCGTCTATTGTGTAAGAGGAATGGTTGCTGTCATTCATTTCTTTCGCTAATTCTTTTACGACTTCCACTCTGACCTTTCCCATGTAGTATGGGGCATGTACATATCCGGAAAATAAAAGCACCAAGAGGAACTTGAATGCAAATATTGAAATAAAAATTGGCCTTGCTTTTTGCCACTTCAGGGCAAGGAACGAATGAATCACTGGATGGAGCAACAGTTTACTTTGGTTCTCATCAATCAAACTTTTTATCTTGGACGTTTCTTTACGGTTTGCAAACATAGTCTTCCTAATAAGATCATCACCCTCTTCACTTTCGTGACTTATTATACCATCCTCAGACTTAACTTTCGGCCTCCTGGCCCAAATTTTTGCATTTTTCCTTCTAGTTCCGGTACCAGAACCAGCGTCCTTCTTTTCATTTGCAGCTCTTGTTATGGGAATGTCCACATAATCAATAGAATTCATGTTCGGTTTACATTTTCTTAAACTAGAAGAGGGACTGGAGGATACAACGTAGTTATAGTTGACCTTGACTTTACAGATCTGCTTTGATTTTGCTCGGTTGTCTTTTTCGTCGTATCCTGAAAGAGTTACTGCATTATTCAGAACCTTTCGAAGAATTGAAGAGGTACTTGGGAGTCGACGAAGCAGTAACGATAAACCGGATACTCCTCCAGCACCTTCAGCTCTGTAAAAATAGAAGAATGGATGATTAGCAAATGTCATTTCATCTATCTAAAATACTGAATTAAAATGTTGATTAACTTGAGTGAAAAGTCTGCTCCATTCATCAAAAGTATTTCCGCAGCCGTCAAAGCTTCTTTAAACGCAGCCAAGTGTAGGACAGTGTACCCACTTTCGTCTTGTAGGTTGAGGTCACATTTTCCAAGAGAAATGAGAATTTCCATGCATTCCAAAGAATATGCTGAATCACGGATAAAATAAAATATTGGAGACCTTTTGCTCTTATCAAGTGCATCCACTTCGGCACCATAATGCACCAATATGCGAACAATATCCGGATCCGGAGATGAAGATATTCCAGTAATATGCAGTGGAGTTCTACCATACAAATCTGCTACGTTTACATTCAAATTCAGACTATAATCTAGCAACAGTTTACAGCATTCCAAACCATTTGGATACTCGCCAGATGCGGCTAGATGGAGCGGAGTGAATCTTGTGTCCCCCATGGACAGGTCAGGTTTTCCTTTTGCGTCAATCAACATTCTTAGTATTTCTGGGTAGCCTGATGTCACGGCTGCGTGAATAGGCGTTTCTGAATACATAACAAGCGATGTTTGACTTGCCTTTCCCTCCTCAAGCAAATATTTTACGAGTTCGATGTGACCCCTCCTTACAGCCCACAGCAGGGAAGTATCGGCGTTGGGGTCATTTAATCCAGTGTTTACGTCAGCTCCATGGTTCACGAGAAATTTTGCAACTTCAAGATGATTATGTGCACAAGCACAAATTAATGGCGTTATGCTTTTTCCTCCGTTCCATATGTCCACCGATGCTCCATTCGCAAGAAGAAACATGACTACATTTAGGTGTCCTTTCATTGAAGCTAAGTGAAGTGGAGCCACCTGATGAATATGATCCAACTTGTTTACAAGGTCGGGATATTTTAAGAGGTTTTTGTTAATGTCATGAACATTGGCTCCAATGCATGCTGCCGAGAGAAGTTTCTTGTACAGAATTTCCTCTTCAGTATCGCCCTGTTTAATAGAGAAGGACAAAGCAAAGTTAGGAGACTCGAGAGGGTCGCAAAGGGGAAAGTCGGGGAAATGTGTTTGGGGAAATACGTGTGACCCCGGCGAATTCATGGTGAACAATTTAATATAATGTTTTGTACTTGCAAGATTGAAATAAAATGAAGTGTATGAATGCGATATTTTGTAAAATTATTCATTCTTCAACTGATAAGAATGAATTGTATCATAAGTCATGAAATCAATGCATACAGACAATGTGGAATATGCAGGAAGTTAATGCGGTTTCCAGCTTAAGTCATAAGCATGTCTACACAAGTGTTTATCAGCGTGTTTATTGTAAATCTAACCTACCAGGGGAATGATAAAGAAATGTCTGATTAAATAAATTTTATGGATGGCCAAACACATTATTTATTGTAGCATTTTGTGTATACCGTAAAAATGTATAAAATCGTGTAAACTGTGGAAAACTTAACCACAAAAAAATTGTAAAGACAATTCCAAAGTGAGTCACAGTCGGTAATTTTGTTCTTTTCCTAATTGGTGATATTTTCTGAAGTTTTAAACGATGGATTTGAAAATATTGATTCCCAGTTCATTAAAAATATCTCCGCTTCGGGGTTTCTACATAAATACTGCTAAAAAATTTATTACTTTTATTTTCGACTCCACTCTACTCATCTCCAAACAGAAATTCATGAAATTGGTGATTGGTCTTGTTCGTATAATCTAATTGTCATTTATTACGAATGATTTTGATATGTACATAGATCAATAAATGTTAGCCAAGTAAATAGTATACCAAAGGGATTTGTCAAATGCCTTCCAGACGGAAACTTTAAAAAATATTCTAGTTTCCGTTGTGGATTTTTTTTTCTCACTGAAGATCAATGAAATGTTAGTCCGCAGCTGGTAGTTCGCTGCAGCTCCATAAGCTTAAAATCATGAATTTAACATTTTAGTAGCGGTAGTCATAGTTAGCTGTCCATCACGAAAATAGGTTCACAAGTAAATTGATTTATTACTAATTTTCCTAATTAAAAATTCGGGATTGGAAATGACAGGGAAACGTTACCAACAGGAGTTTTGTCCAGGAAGAAAACTCACAATCCGCGTCTATTCACAAGAAGCCATATAAACGTTAATTTTTTCCTAATTCTTCATGCATATTGTCCTATAACTACAAAACATGAAGACTTACTTGCTCACAATTATAATTGTTTCATTATAATTGTATGTTCATGCTCACTGTTTCTGTGCTCACATTAGTACGCGTATG
>JAHZMX010006634.1:0-10155 GCA_027743895.1 Seira musarum | reverse complement strand
ATACTGTTTGAATGTCTGCGAAGTTCCATAGGCTGTCAAAGAAAACAGCTCCTTGCACTTGAACCCACGAATTCTGCGCATAAAAAGCATTGCAACATGATTCCATGAAAAGAGATCGAAGAGACCTGTCGAATGATATGTCACATTCCATGTACCATAAAAAGAATTTAACCGGCGGGGGCCGTTGACGGTTGACGAATTAAAAAAAAATAAATCCCAGTTATATTCTGCATTTCAATGGTTTTCAAAAGAGCTATCACGCGCCATATGTTGAAGTGAAACAAATTTTCAACGGCTTCCCTACTGATAATTCGTACTACCTAGTAATGTGATTCCGTTACGAACATTACGATTTTGAGAAGTACCCAAAACTTGTAACGAATTCTTTGCGAGTTCGCCGCGATGTTTTCTAACGCTCTTACGTTTTCTTTACAATATTGGAATAAAAACTGAACGAATATATTTGAGAGATTGCTACGAATTATGACCGCGGTTTGAGATTTACGGGAAGCTGATGTGGAAACAAACCAATTTTGTGAGGTTCATTCAATAAAATATACCATCCTTCGTTGTTTATTAATTGCAATGGTCCGTTCAAGTAAGCCGTTGTGTAGTATATGTGAGCGGTTAAAGAGACGAAGACGACAAGTACAAATTAGTTGAATCAATAGAAATATAAGTGATGCAATATATCTAATTCATTTTCTAAATAATGTATTGAACTTAAATTCAGGAAGTGTGAAAGTATTGAAGATTGTGTTCTTAACTGTGAGTATAATCTGAGTCCAAAAGTTTGAAGTAGTTAAGTCAATATTTTAAAAGCCTTGTGATTCTTCCTTGCTTTCATTGCACAAAGTTGACTTAAACTCTTTGTAGAATCGCCTTTTACGATCACAGCTGATGAAGTAAACACAAGTGTCTTTTCTAAATTACGAATAAAAATATTTTAAAGTTCTTCCACTTGTTCACGATTGCGTTGAAAATACGCCATTGTTGCGTTTCTTTTTGACAATACACCTGAAACAGTGTTGGACGAATGGGTTCTAAGTACCCAACGAAAGTGTTATTTTCCGCGGAAAAATGGGCAAAACTATTGAGAAGATGCTAAAGAAACAAGTCCCTGTGAATAAAATTTTTGATTTATATGACTGCGGAGTTCTGAAGGGGTTTGGTAAGTTATAGTTATAGTTTATAGTTTGGTAGTTATATAAGCCAGCATTATTTTTTTTATTTTTTTATTTGACTTTTTAGATTGATACGAGTTTGAAAGGAAAAACTGGGCGGGGCGTTTTATAGCTCTGGCCTGTCAAGCAGTGAGACTGAGACTCCTGGACAAAAACATTCTGAAACGCCCCGACGGTTGGTTTTACCTGATCCTCAAACTCCTAGAAGCCATCCTAGAGGATGCTCAGAATCAAAGGGACAAAGTCATGAGCCAAAGGAAAATGGTTGTAACCAAAGGGACGAAGTTTCAAGCCAAAGGAGCGATTCTTGGAGTCAAGTGAACGAAGGACTAGATCCTGTTGTCGCCAGAAATGAAGGTGAAAGTGATTGTTCTTCAACGTCGTCGCTGGATTTGGATTCACCCAATTCTGGTCCCTCGGAACGAACAAGTATTGCTGCAACGTCTGCCAAACAAGGAGTTGTCGAATGCTACTCAGCTTCTTGCAATGGTACAGTTTATATTTCGACATGAATAAATCTTATTTGCTATTTAATCTCACACTTTTTTATAAGTTCAAGAAAGACGTGCTGGACAAATTAAACATAATTGAACAGACTCAGGATGTTCATCGTAAAATGCTAGAGGAGGTCTAGAAAATGCTTAAAGCAAAAGTGACATCCTTTAAATTTGCGTGCGACAATTTTCCAAATATGTCGGTGGAAGCATTTATTTCTCTCAACAATCTGTTGGCAAACAACCCGGAAGCTTATAAAAAATGGTAACGAAGGTGCCACCTTGTGTATCGATTTTATAAATGCAAGTCTAGGATAATTGTACATAACTTAATATTTCTAGGTAAACAAGACAAGCCGATCTAGAGGATGCACCGTGGAGGAAGCTGTTCAATTATTTCTTAAAGAAACAGTATCGGATAAGACATTGGCTCTGCATTGCTTTAAGGGGAATCTGACAGGGCCGCTTTTGTGAAGTATAGTTCCTTAATTTCGGTTTTATTCGGTAAAAGTTATCTCAACTTTGTATGGTGGTATTACTTTGGGCAGAAGAATTTCATATTATTATATATTTCGTATGTACTAGATGGTCTTAACCAAAATGCTGTGCTAGGAGATGTAAAGTAGGACGACTTTGATAAATGTTTGAACTGACAACTGACGGAATGATCCAGCGCAAATTGGAAGTACAGTATAACCTTCATATAAGATCACCCTATATAAGATCAACCTTCTCATAAGATCACCCCTGTGAATTCCCCTTCGTTTCTCCATTGAAAACTACTTCTATACAAGATCTTTCTATATAAGATCACCGCTATTTTATATACATACAAAAGATACAGACAAAACAAAGCCATTAAAAATGTTCTCTGTATAAGATTCTTCTATACAAGATCTTTCTATATAAGATCACCGCCATTTTAGATACATACAAAAGATACACACAACACACAAAGCCATTAAAAATGTTCTCTGTATAAGATCAGGCACATTTTTTGGGCAAATCACTCTTCTCAATATTGAAAAATAGCAGAACGTTCAAGGTTGAGGAATATTATTCGGTAATAAAATTGTTTTATGTTAACGTTTGTTAAATAATTGTGATAGCTGTTCCTTAAGAAGGATATAAAAAGCTTTGCCATATTGTATTAAAGCAGAAACTTTCCCTATAAGGGACACGTGATCTTAAATAGAAATTTCTATATAGGAGCACCTCTATATTAGATACAAAAAACTTTTCCCCTTGGGGTGATCTTATATGGAGGTTTTACTGTATATATATTTTTTTCCCCCGGTGGCAATGACTGACTCTAATTTTTTACATAAGGTACTTAAGCTAGTAGGTAAACTCAATTTTTTGCATCACATGTGTCATTCCATTACTTAGCTGCCTGTCTGTCTCCTAAAAAACTTATTTGACATTTTCAATGCCATTCCTCTGAAGTTCAATCATACTTTTCACGGCTTCATGGTTTCCTCTCCCGAACGTAATATCAAGTTCAATAACTTTCCCCGCTTGGAGGTATGCACACGAGGTGCTTTGATGCATATGAAAATGACGATTTTTTACTATATTTTTTTTGTTACAAAATTCATTGTTAAACTTTTTTAGCACTTATACCTATGCACATGTGACACGAGTAACAGCAGCAGCTCCAATCCAACAGTAGCAGAAAACACTTCTGTCCTGATCCTGATCAATTCCATCCATCCATCCATCCAGCCATCAAGGGAAAATGCTTCTCTTTATTTACTCACTTCCGCAGTCTCTGACTAGCTGGATACATTTTTTACGCACATTCCATTCCAATGAATATAAAATAAAAATATATTGACTGACGACTAACTGAAGTGAAACTCACAGCTCGCAACTTGCTTGCTCACGAGCTGATTGTGTGAGTTTTAGAATGGATTGGTTTTAAGGAAAAAAAAACGTGTAACGTGTGCATGCACCTCATCTGGAGAAAATGTGCGTAGGAACAAGAATGAGAGAAGTAAAAAAGCTCTTAAAACTCGATCACCGCTTCCGAAACTAATATTATGCGTGCGTTTTATGTTTTGTGTACACACACAATATCGAAAAAACGGAGAAGGCTGTAGGCCTAGACAGTGGAAGTAGCAAAAGTGCGAGTTGGTGTGGTGGCAGTTGCTCAAAAAACGAAAATCTGCATCGCTATTTTATTAACTCTGCATTAGCTTCTATTTACAAAAAGGAAAGGGAAAAAGGTAGACATTTCACGTTTTCCCACTAGTCCCACTGCGGATTCTGCACTTTTTTTCCACGGCAAAATGCGATGAGGATGTTCATGATGATGATGACGATGATTATGGTATGGTGGCAGGTTCAGGAAAAAGAATGCAATTTTTTGTAATATATGAGTTATGGAATTCTATGAACATTCAAACATCCGCTTTCTTCCCTTTTTGTAAGAAAAAACTGGATAATATTATATCTTTTTTTTCTTTTGCATCTAAGTTATTATCATTACGGAGGAATGAAATGGCGAGGAAGAATAGACCCCAGCTCGGCTCAGCTCAGTGATGTGAGTAAACTGCCCCCGTGATTATTTATTGGAGAGCGAGAGAGAGGGAAAGTCTTATTCTCAATCGTTTTCAGTTTCACATAACATAACATAACCTTCGATATTCTTTTTTCTATTGTTTACCCGAACCTGGTTGAACTGAAAGATGTGTGCATGCATACAGACAAATATATCTCAATTCGATAGTGCACCAGCCGAACCAACATCATCATCATCACCATCATCATCATGATCTTCTTCATCATTTGATTGTTTTCCATTGTTCATTGACAAAATAAAAATAAAAGATAATGGTGATATTGACTCGGTGCTGTCTTGTCTCTCGACTCGGCTAAAAACTAGTTCTCTTTCCTACAGATACAGATACACATTTTTACTTTAATTTCCCGAGTGAATTCATCCCCCTTCTTTTCATACATACCTAGATATCTTGTTTACTTCTCCGGGAGAAATGCGATGAATCGAAGAGATTCGAATTGCTTCTAAAACTTATGGTTAGTCTTTTGTTTTCATAAGGTGCGCATCTCATCTCATCTCACTCACTCACTTTCTTTCATTGACAAAATAAAAATAAAAGATAATGGTGATATTGACTCGGTGCTGTCTTGTCTCTCGACTCGGCTAAAAACTAGTTCTCTTTCCTACAGATACACATTTTTACTTTAATTTCCCGAGTGAATTCATCCCCCTTCTTCTCATACATACGTAGATATCTTGTTTACTTCTCCGGGAGAAAAGCGATGAATCGAAGAGATTCGAATTGCTTCTAAAACTTATGGTTAGTCCTTTGTTTTCATAAGGTGCGCATCTCATCTCATCTCACTCACTTTACTCACGCACTTCATATATCGGCATCCGGAGATAGAGTGAAGAGTGAAATGGAATAGCAGTTAGCAAAAACACTAGAAAGTCATTATTTATTTCGAATTTCAGTTCATGTACGTACACCGCAAAAAAAGTTAACAATGCCGTTGTAACAGAAGAGCTTTTGTATTATTCTCCTTTCCTTTCGCTATTTTGTTCCCCCAGTGAGGAATTTATCCCTACTTGTCTTGACACACAAGTGCCTATTTAATGACTCTAATGGTACTTTTTACTTTTTATGGGATCAATAAATCCTCTCAAAAGATGAGGAATGCAAATGTTAGCATATTCATTTTGCAAAAAAAGAGAATCAGCAAAGCAAGCCCTACTATATCTTCCATTCCTTTTGTAGTGCCGTCATCAGTTAGTAGGGTGGCCTGTTTGTTTTTTCGTTTTGGCCAACTTATTTTTTTTTTCGCTCCCATTGTTCCATTCTTCTGTTTGTTCAGTCAAGTCAGTTATGCATATCTCCTATTTAACTTTTCCTTTTAAGAGACTGAGACTGACGCAAAGGAATGAAGTTGAAAGGAAAACACAAGACATTTTTTTTTGTATTTTTTGCCAATGCGATCTCAACAAATTGGAATTATGAGGTAGGCATAAATTATGCTGAGAGTATACTAAAAATCACAGGAAAGTGCATTTCAAAAGCTGTACCTCACTCGACCTCTATAAAAGTTTTGGGTGATGTGATGATAATGATGATGATAACAATAAGCCCATATAAATAACGCCATATTCATCACATCAAGCAAGCCAACCCAAGCCAAGCGAAGCCACACACCAACCAACAACATCACCATTCATCCATCCAATCCATCTATGAAGAATGAGTCTAATTTGTTTACCTTTAATGAGCCTCTATAACTACTTACACCAGTACCACTTTTGCAAACGAACAACTACTTTACTCACTACATAAGTATAACGATGATGATGATGTCGAACGATGTCGGTTCGGTTGTTCAGCAGGAAAAAAACTTTTAATTAGGAAGAAAGCAGCGAGGCAATTAATTATCAAATGTATAAAAAATCCGTGAAGTTGAGACTTCACATAAAACAAAAACCCCACCATAGAAAAAAAAACTTTTTTTTCAGTGAGAAAACAAAACTTATTGTATGAGATGAAGAGGGTATCGGGTATGGGGGTTCACCTGTTATTGACAAAAACAAGAATTTATTTGAGAGTAAGTATGGAAGTATGAGTACGAAAAAAACAGAACTGAACGAACTCTCCGAACTTTTTTTTAGGTGCGCACCTATACTACCCACACACATACACACACGCATTGACTTTTTTGCACACGTGATTCTCTTTGATTAACTACTACTTTTTTTTCTCAGGGATAGAATCTGGAGCTATATATTTTTTTACCTTACAAACAAATCAGCGAAGAAAAAAAATCCGAGCAGGTTGGTTGTTTTGTCGGTATATCAGATCAGTCTACTTTGTCTGGGAGCATAAAGGGTAAAAATGGTAAATAGTGCAGGAGCTAAAGCAATTGTTTTGGTAGTCAGTCAGTCAGTAACGAACAGAAAAAAAACTCAAACGACCGACCTACCACCATCAGTATCAGTACCTACTACAACTATCATTGCCGATGAGAATTCCTGGAAGCTTGAAATGCAACAAAGTTTTTTTTTCTTTGCAACTTTACTTTTTTTCCCAGTACGTAGACTCATTTCATTGTTTTGTCTACTCTCTGCAGAGTTGTTTCACTGTTCATGTTCCGACAAATAGATTTTTAGTACCTCCCAATGCGTGTATGCTTTTTTTGCTTGATCTGATCTTTTTCTAAAGGATTTTTACCGGAAAGACTAGTCCACTAAATTTTCTCGGGGAGGACATAACTTTTTTCTAAGAGGCTGCCGGTAGTTTTACCCACCATACCACCACGAGGAATGGAATAGCTACACATACAGTCATAGTCATGGATTGTTTTCCGGTAGAAAAAATTTTGAGTGAAAAGCAAACCCTGCATTGCAATCGCTATAAAAATTTACTGTTGTAGTTGTAGTTGTGAATATGCATCAATAATGGATGTTCTTTGGCCAGGCAAGCCACGTTCCAGTTCCACTCACAAAATCAGCAAAGAAATTTGAAGGTGTAGTTCAGTTCATATACCGATTCAAGAAATCAGGGACGTTTTTCTGATACATTTTTAGACATCATTCCGCATTAAGACAAGCGCACACTCCTCAGACTAGCGCAGTAATATTATTATTATTCTTTCGGAAGCATTTGCATAGTAAACAGTGAGGAAAATTGACTGCCGCACTGGAACTGGTATCATCATCTCGCCTTATCAGGAGGCTCTGCACGCACACATCATGCATGATACACACGCGAACAAAAAAATTGAGCATTCATTTGATGTTTGTCTTTCTTTTGCCGTTCCGATGATGTCGATCTGCTTAAAAATTGGAATTGCTAATGAAATGAGGAGATTTGTTGTAAGTAAACTTAAGCTTATTCACATGCAGTTTTGCAGTAAAAAAATCTTCATTAGTTATAGTTATTAGGCACCGTCTAAAGAGGATAGATCGGATGAAAAGCATTTTCCTTTTCATGTAATTGAGCATTCATTTGATGTTTGTCTTTCTTTTGCCGTTCCGATGATGTCGATCTGCTTAAAAATTGGAATTGCTAATGAAATGAGGAGATTCGTAGTAAGTAAGCTTAAGCTTATTCACCTGCAGTTTTGCAGTAAAAAAAATCTTCATTAGTTATAGTTATTAGGCACCGTCTAAAGAGGATAGGATGGATGAAAAGCATTTTCCTTTTCATGACCTGTCTGCTGTCAACAAATAAATTCCTCTTTAAAGTTGGCTTAAGGATTGCAACTGACTCCGTTACTCTGTTACTTTGCAAAGCTTCCCACGACTTGAAATCCCCATTTCGACAAAAAAAATCAAGTAGCAAAGGAGCCCTGACTTGTCTTAATTATTAGCAAGAAGCTCGTAATAATGAGTTGCGAGGTAGTAAGTAGTAAGTAGAAAAAGGTAAAAGAACATTTCATTATTGTTTATTTTATTTGTTCAAAAACTGCAAAATAAATCTTTATTCTGTCGACTTGACTTGACTTGACTGAGCTCATTGTACAGCCCCTTTTTTCTCTTTCTTGAAGTATTTATAATTGCAATTATTGAATCGAACCTTTTTGGAAAATATGTGTTATTACAAAGAATTGCAAGTGGGAAGGAAAATNTCAAAAACTGCAAAATAAATCTTTATTCTGTCGACTTGACTTGACTTGGCTGAGCTCATTGTACAGCCCCTTTTTTCTCTTTCTTGAAGTATTTATAATTGCAATTATTGAATCGAACCTTTTTGGAAAATATGTGTTATTACAAAGAATTGCAAGTGGGAAGGAAAATGTGCTTGGTTGCACCATTAAAAATATCCAAAGAAAAATGAGAAAAGACAGTAAAAGGATGTTGAAAAAGGAGACGATGAGAAGAGAGGCACATTGTGAAATGTTGGTGATTAGTTGGTTACGAAAATGCATATTTTTTTCAACTTTTTTAAGAAAAAAAGAATTTCCAGTTTTTTTTTCTCTCTTGAAAATATAGCTTGAAGCGTGTAATAACTCTTTGAGTCATCAGCAGCCTACTACATTGCCTTTTGTTTGGTTTTGATTTGATGAAGGAAAAGAAGAAAAAAACCGGTTGATCGATGATTATTTATAAAAATACTTCGTCTTAGGTTGCTTGACTTGACGCAACTTGTCACACACAATTGATAATGCATGTGCATGTAGGATATATTTTTGCATGAAAATGGAGATGAGCAATTTCAGTATTTCAGAATTTTTAAGGAGAAAAAAATTTATTCTTGGCATTGCATAAAATTTCATTTCACCTGCCTGGACTAGTAGACTGGACTGGACTGAACACTCTGTAATCAAGAAAGAATTTGTCGGGATGAGTGAAGATGATTTTGAGTTCCATGACTTGAAAAGGATGGCAAAATTTATAGATGACAAAGTAAAGATATGCATTGAAGACAGGAGACATGACATGAGTCACCTTTGCAAAAAGCCAAAGATAGTTTCAATCACCACTACCTCTACCACCGCAATACTTAAATCAAGGTAATTGTAAGTAATCGTTATGCGAAAAAAAGGATAAATCGAGTAAAGTACAACAATGAGCTGAGTGAGTTGAAGAGCGTTTATGTAAAACTTGAAGAGGGGGAAGGGAGGTAGGCGTCCAGCTTGATTTGTTGTTTGCCAAAGGCCCAAGAAAAATTTCATTTTTACATCATACAACATCAACAGACACTGACACTGTATCCATTTTTTGTGTAAACCTTTGTAGCAAAATGAATTTTGTCAGAAAAGAATGGTCGCATTATCATTATTATTTATTTCCCTTTGGTTTTTGCGATTTCTTGCGAAAAAAATGTGGCTTTTTAAGGAGCCTCAAATGGCGTAAAGAAAGAGGATTTTTGTTTGATGGATTTATAGGAGTGGAAATGAATCAAAACTGAAAACCTGTGGCTGTGAAAACATATGCAAACACTTTTCGCAAAATCATAAAGACTTGTTCTATGTTAACGAGAGCAAAATGAAAATATTTTTTTTTGTTCCATTCCATTAGATTAAAAGCGCCTTAATCAACTTTAGTATTATTATTATCAAAAGAAATTTTAGAATTTACAATCAAGTCAGAACGCTGACTGCAGTCGAGTCTCAAATCAAATATTCATGTTTTTTCTCTCTTCTAGTTTCATTTAAATAATCTTGTTTTTTAAAACAAATCCGATTTTTTAAATTCTCTCATGGGAAAATGCAGATGAACCTTTTTTCGAGGATCATTCATGTTTGTTTTTGAATTGCATATGTACATGCGAGAAAAAACAAGAGGTATAAGAATATCCTCCTTTTTTATCCGTAATTATCATTAGTCAGACATGGATTATTTGGGTTGTTCCCATTAATTTCATCGAGTATCTCTGACCATGATAGGGGTTGATGATGATGGGCTCTTGTGAATTTCCTTTATTGCCTTTTCAACATATATATTTCCACAAGATGATCATCACTTGATAATTACCCACCCCACC
>JAHZMX010006633.1:0-18529 GCA_027743895.1 Seira musarum | reverse complement strand
ATCTAAATAAACGGCTTAAGCACGCTATGTAAGCATTAAAGATTTTTCAGTGTGCAAACTAATCGGGTTGGCGAGAAAAACTCAAATGTTTTCATTAAAATTACTTAGAAAGGAGGTTACAATATACCTTCACGAAGAACGAGAAAAAGCAAAAATAGAAAGAGAAAGATGAAACGAGCAAGATGAAAACACTTTATACAAATTGCCAAAGGGTGAATTCTCCAGACGAAAGAAAATGAGTATCAAAGTGTGCAAAAGGTATTACAACCCACTCAAAAGCATCAGATTTCCAAACAAATGAAAGAAACATTTTTAGATTTTAAAGCTCCTAAACACAATCCAGGCTTTCAATTTCTACTTATGCGTAGGAGGCCAGAATTATGATAGGTTAAAGTACAAAGTTTTGCTAGCATTTTTGTTGCCCTAGATGCGCAAAGAAAGAGAAGGAAAAACCAAATTATTTTCTTACCCCATCTTGCTTCCGGTTGGAGCCATCCACAAGCAAAATTAGGAGACTTTCACTTTATCTTACTAGTCTCAAGTTTATACACTGGTTATTAATGCTATGAATATATTTTTTCGGGGGAAACGATAAAATATATGCCTATCCCTACAAAGACACAACTACAGGTACTACGGGAAAAAAAGTCCTAAGACGAAGTTGCTTTGGTTGCCTAACTAAAGCGTATCTGGTTGTAGGAGAGAAAGTGTGTGGTTAGTAAGATGCTTCCAAACACTAGACGGTCCTAGTCACGAATGACAAAATTTGAGGAAGCTGCATGCTGTTTTTATACCTGTTTGATTAAAAAAAAATTAGACCAAGTGGAAAACTACAGACACTGGCATTCTTTGGTGTTGACATAATCGAAATTTAATTGTTCAATTCTCTTATAACAAAAGCAACAGCAATTAATCAGATTTTCTCGGTAAATTGTAACTCCTCCTAAAGTCAAAACTCCGAATAATAAAAATAAATTAGGTTAAGCAAAAAGCATGATAGGATCGTGCTCAAGAACTACCTGCTACTGATATGTATAATAAAGTACACGTGTAAGTATCTCAAATATTAGATGTATCGAGAATAATTGAATCTTTCTGGCCAGTTCATGCTATGCTTACTTAAATCGCAAAACCAATACCATTACCGTTTCCCTCTTGAAATAAGTAAAGCAAGACTAAGACCCATGTTTGAGTTTGTAACTATGATCTCAGCACAGGAACTCTTTTTTGGCAAAAAAAAACTTGAGCCACACCGAGCGTGAGAAAATGCCAATTCCAACTTCTTCATGACTACCGTGATGATGTTTTATTTGCGAAATCCAAATGCTTCTTCTCCAAAATGTCTCAAAAATGGAAACCTCACGATCTAGTGTTTAGGGAGATTTTTAGGCTTTGGAAACTAATGAGTTAGGCATTAAATGTTCTTTAAAGAGATTGAGTCCATTTCAAAAGGTGGAAACATGTTCGTTGGTTAAGCCTATGCCATTAAAAGACTTTCCAAAGATTACGTAGGTATCCTTGGAAATGGAGAAGATAAGATGACCAATTTAGGACTAAGAAAAGGGGAGATGAGTGTAAATAATGTCTTTAAAAGATATTGTTCCCAGAGGAGGACATTATTCCAATTGTTGTAGTGAGCAGTAATGAGAAAGAAAATCTCCCCGGGCCCCTCGTGTTTTCTTTCATCCTTTCATGCTGGAACCTCAATCAATGATATTTTAGGACCAAAGACGGTGAAATACTACGGGGCGAAATGTATTAATTCACAAGGCTTCCAATAGAAATCTGACACGTCGAATTGAAGCCTTAGGTTTTGTATTCTTTGAAAATGGAAATTGAAGTAGAAATAGAATGAGGTAAATAATAGTAATAAAGTACGACACGTGTAATTTAAGGACCACATACGAACAGGAAATGTTTTTTGTTGGCAAAAAGTTATATCCTCAAAAAACTTTATGAGAAAGAAAATCTCCCCGGGCCCCTCGTGTTTTCTTTCATCCTTTCATGCTGGAACCTCAATCAATGATATTTTAGGACCAAAAACGGTGAAATACTACGGGGCAAATTGTATTAATTCACAAGGCTTCCAATAGAAATCTGACACGTTGAATTAAAGCCTTAGGTTTTGTATTCTTTGAAAATGGAAATTGAAGTAGAAATAGAATCAGGTAAATAATAGTAATAAAGTACGACACGTGTAATTTAAGGACCACATACGAACAGGAAATGTTTTTTGTTGGCAAAAAGTTATATCCTCAAAAAAATTACCCGTAATTGAATAAAACTACTTTTGTCTCGTTTGACTATGTAAGTAAGAACTGAGGGAGAAAACGGGTAATCAAGTATACTAGGAAAATAATGAGTCTATAGAATGCTCAGGTTTGATCATAAGTTGCACAAGAGAAAGGTGTCACGAATTCTTGGAAGTCTATCATAATCATGATGTCTTCATGTGCTTTGAGGTTTGTGAGGACCAAAACAAAATGAATTTCTAAAAATACTCATTATATTTCCTTTCAAAACGGATCATACGTAATAACATTTTTTTTCTCGTCTCAAATTACTTGAAGAAACTTTTCACCAAAAAAAGAGCGTTCATCTATTTCCACTCTTCCTAATTCATTCCACAAAACAGACATATTTTTAGACACGAACCATACCAGCGAGGAAGCTGGTACATAGGTTAGGGGTCAAAAGTGTGGTGCGCCATGCTAATGCAGAATATTAAATTAGCACACCTGTCCCATAGTCGAGCGAGACACGCTCAGTCGGAAGCATCCGTGTCACATGCGTAACATGATGATGTGTTCAATGGCATGCGATGGAGTAACAGTAATTATATTTCAATCATCCTAACTGCTGTTATTCAAATTTGCAATAACCAGAGTCAAAGTAGTGTGGCAGGCTTCACTAACACATTTCTACCTTACAATACAAAAAACATAAGTGATTTGAAGGTACAAGGTTTTTCCCATGGAGTTTTTGTTTGTACACCTGTCTAATTCCTTATTGGAAAAGCCCAAAGAAATGCTGTAAACAAGTAAAATGTCAAATTATTCAAACGCTTCTTTATACACTTATACTTTTGCATCCATCGACATTCGTGCCAGAAAGTCGTCTAAAACATAAAATAGATGATACACGCACGCATTCAATTTTTTGCAGATATTCTTGTGGCAATATTCAACATTTATGACTTGTGTGAATGAACGCAAATCAGTACGAGGTCAAACATGCTCAAACTGTTACGAATCTGAACTTGCTGCTTGCTGTTGTTTCGACAAAGTTGTGTTGTGACAGATTACTTTGTATAAAAATGCCAATGGGTCTAAAATGACAAGCAAGAATAAAAAAAACAAGCATATGAATTGGGATGCAAGA
This sequence comes from Seira musarum, assembly GCA_027743895.1. NCBI lineage: Eukaryota > Metazoa > Arthropoda > Collembola > Entomobryomorpha > Entomobryidae > Seira > Seira musarum. The sequence goes on along the minus strand of JAHZMX010006633.1, from coordinate 15,148 downwards.
TCGTCAACAAATGCGACTAAATGAAATCTTGCGTTTTTCATTATTCGACCGTTTTGTTAACTACATTTGCCCAATCATTGCAATATCACAACCTCATAGATCTCTTTTCATGAACAATAAGCCAAAATACATATAGTAATTGCATTAACCGGAAGGTCGAACGAACGTAGCTAGCTGCTTCTAATTTGGTAACATAATTCCAGAGTTGGTCAGGTTTCACTTGTGTCTGAATGGTTGGAGGGGAAACAAAAAAAAGTAAGCTCGAAAGTCTGAAAATCCACCCAAATATTTTGAGAATGAGAATCATGTTTTACGTGGTTGCATAGTAGCAGACAGAGTAATAATAAAGCCTTTCATTAAAAGAGCGCTTCAACCAGAAGCCAGGATTAACTGAGGAACAAGGAACAACTACAACTTCTGTTGCATGCATTAACGTGCTGTAGCTAAATCCTTTCCGAAAACCATGTCCATTTTAATTACTGGCTATTCTGGAGAGCTGAAGTGGATTTTGAGGGCTTTGTCAGACCATAAATATAATTTTACATGCATTTTCAGAAAATGTATGCAAGATATTTCAGAAGAGCTACTATGTAATTGGTAAAGAAACCATTAATCTGTGCAGAATGACATGCATAGTTTTAACCAAAATTTGTACTTGTGAACGCTCATGTTTCATGATTTATGAAAGCGAAACAAAAACTATGAGATGTTGAGTTTGTACTTCTACTCTAGCAAAACGACAAGAATAAATATTTCAGATCTTGTTGTATGGAGATGGCACCTTTGTGAACATCAATTTCCCACAAGTACACTTAATAAAATGAAAAGACTTTCTCTCGGTTTGCCTCTAGTCATCTTCCAAACAAGATTAACTTGGCGTATCGCTGATGATGAGATGAGGTTTTCCGCAACCCAACATATCGAGCTTTCCATGCCCTTTCTCATTTTGCAAAAATATAAATACATGGACTCACACGAGTCGTATGAAAAGAAAATGGTAAAGCTCAAAAGCAACCAAAGTTGCGAGAGAACTGAATTGCTAACCAATCTGAGAAAGATCAGTTGTTTTAGTTCGTGTTCATATCTTTTTCATCGGGTAAGTAAAACCATAAGCCAAATAATGGTCTTGATTGCGTCACAGATCACACCCATTAGATCCTTCAGAATTGTTATTATGCCAAAAATAAGTATAATAAAATTGCTGACAAGACGCTTCCAACCTTATACAATGCAAAGAGAGTTTGCCAAATTGTCCCGAACAAAAGATGCCATGTAGAGTAGATCAATCTGTTCGAAGCTTAGACCTTTTCAACCAAAGCAAGCTTGCAATGAGCACAAAAAACTGCAAATGTCAGAAAGAGAAATGCATTTACCAAATGACATAGCCTCGCATTTTGTCTAAACCTCCATGCTTGACTATGAATCACTACAATCACAATCATTGCAATTTGCAGGCACCATAGAGATTTTATTCTAATTTGGTTAATACATTACTTCATTTTTTGTGTATGAATTCGTATTATATCATTCCTCAAATGAGACATAAACAAAAAGTAGTAGAGGAACAGAGGAATTGAGTAGAGGAACAAAAACCAAGTCTAAACCAAGTCTCGCAATGCCCCATGAAAAAAGATACTTTTATTAATGCCGTTTCATGACGGCCAAAAATTATTTCAAATCAACAGATTCCATAAACTTCTGACCTTCTTAAGTTTCATTGAGTTTACTTCCTGCAACATAACTACGTTTTCGACGATATGGAAACAGGAGAGAAGACGGAGACAGTGAGTCCGACTCACATTTTTCACTGTTGCCACTACACCGTTTATCCATCAAAACATCGTCGTCTTTTGACTCATGCATGAAAAATAGGCTCTATTGACATGACATGCTTTTGCATGATGTCGCCATCAAAATTTGACTATGGCATTTCGAATTTGAATAAAATGCGAAAAGATATTGACGTCAATGAAATAATAAGGGAAGCGGAAGAAGCGCGAAGACGGGGACGGGAGGAAACGAATAAATTTTCACTTTATTCCATTATTGGCTTATTTCCCAATTTCTTTACGGCTAATCCTTTATCATTTTTTCCTCCTAGCTTTTGATTGCTTCTCAAGTGATGTATTTTCTATTACAACGTAAAAGCTTCGGAATCATTCGTGTCAGAAGACAAGACTTCAAATGGATGTAATTTCAATTGAAGTAAGTAACCCAGTTCCCACTTTACTCTGCAAAGAAATGTGTGATAAGTCATCTCCAAAAACATTTACCCGAGACTGTACGCAAGTCCTACTTATTTAATTTGTGACTGAAATTTCTCTGGCAAAAGATTCCTCGTGCACTCTGACTTTTGATGCATGACTAAATGAATTACTTTCTCAATTAGCGGAGAAATCACGTTACATTGCATCATTCCTTCAAAGACCTCAATTCTTTTTACGTTTGCCATCATCCAAAGTTATTTTAATTGCTTGTTTGGTTGCGGTTTGGTGAAGAAAAAATTCAATTTTAAATAATTTTAGGAGCTATGAACCTTTAACCTTCCCAATGAAATTGATGCTTCTTGTTAAAACGAGCCACTACTAAAAGCAATGACCATTTCTTCTTGCTACAATTAGTCTTTCGATTCTTCGTTGTCGGAGAGATTGTCTATCCCCCCAAAAGGATAAAAACGTTGCCTATTTACTGTCTAATATTGACTGACAATTCTAGTGAGCCACAACTTTTCTTTTCGTAATCAATGATGTGGCACATGTCACTACTTATTACTTTGCTTACTATTAACTCCATATCACTAAATAACGAAATGGAGAAGCACAGATTCCCGTATAAACGTAGATGCACATTGCGTTTAACGTCTCTCCGTCTCTCAAGATTTGCGAATTTCGCGTTTGTCTACCTCATTCATCACTTCCTAAAGCCATATATTACTTCTCGTGTGTCGAAAATACTTCACAGAAAGAGACAAGGGTGATCCATCTGGCATTTAACAGTTTTTTTCTCCTTCTCCTATCGCCACACCATTGCATTGCTTTCTAATTATTTCATTTCAGTAATGATGTTACGCTCGTTTCACTTTTCATTTTTTCAGCAACCCGAAGTTTACCCAAGCAGCGTTTTTCCTGTTTTTTTTGTCCCCATCTTTTATGCAACTTTGTATTTTTCCCATATAGCAATCGCTTTGGCAAGTGAAAACAAGGACATTTGGCAAAGTGAAATAAGTTTATCTATGAAACTATTATTACGTCGTTCTTCAAGATATGGATATAGCGATAACCCTTCACGTCACCCAAATGCATGGATTCTCATGAGAAATGTGGGAGACGTGACATGACATGGGAAAACGGGAGGTATACATACCTACGCAAGAAAAACTGAATGTGAGAAAACAACAAGCATACCATGCCACTTCATTTTTACAAGTTTATCAATATAAATAGATTAGGGTAGCAAACGTTATGTAGCCTTTGCTCATTAGCTGTGATTTTTATGAGTTTGTTTTGGAACATATAACTGCTTTTTTCTAGTTTTCAATTTCGTGCAATGTATTTTGCCTAAAAAAAGTTGCGAAATCCCTAAACGCAAAATCAAATATATCTTCCCAAGAATCTAATCTTAATGAAGAATTAGGCACTGTTTCTCAGAAAAATTGCTGAGCTCATTGAGACTTTGCTTGTGTTCCAAAGATTTTAATTAAGTAATGGTATTCAGGGCACAGTTCATACTCCACGCCAACAAAATCCTACTGACGATTAATAAAATCATCGGCGTTGATGCAATACCAACCAAACAAAATGGTGGTAACGTACTCATTAACGCATGTATTTAAATGAATTATGCAGTTTTTTAACTTTATCGAACTAATTAAGATATAATGACTGGTCTGGCCTTCTACGAGTGAGTCAAAGTCAAATGCTCAATTACGCACGGGATCGATTTGAATTGAATATTCATCATATCATTTTCATAGACTGTCAATAACTCACACTTGACATCAAAGATATCCTGAGATACATCTTGTTAAATCATTTTATGTTGACGCAGAAAATAAACTTGGGCGAGGAGGGAGACCTTAAAATAGTATCAGGATCATCATAATGTTTCACTGAGAATGCATTTTTACATGTGCGTAATTACTTACGTTAATTTATTACCTTCAAGGCTTCAAGTTAAAGCTTTGATAATGTTTTAAAATTGTTTGTTAAGATAGTAAGAGTACGTAATCTCCGTTACCTGAACTATAATGAGCTTGACATTATGCTATTTATGCTCAGCCAAGGCCAAGCTGAGACAGACCAGACATTCTATGATTTTAGGTATTTTATTTTCGTCGTGTTGAAGTTTTATGCCTTCTTTTGCAAAATCTAAAGATGGTGAAGGCATTAAAAACAAGGAAAATTCCTTGGTTAATTACAAGAACGGCTTTGGTTTCTCAAAGAAAACAAATTTACCTACAGGGAAAAGTTATTCGCGTAATAGTTTAACTGTCATTAAAAAGTATAACTTTCCTGTGTCTAACAATTTCTTAGGGTGGTGTGTAATAGCTTTGAAGATCATTGAATTGTGTTTGTTTTTTAATCAGACGTTGGTAATAGTGACCAAACTAGAGACATAAGTATAGATATGTAACATGCATCAATGACCTTAAGTTAAAAATATAACTTAAAAGGAAATCTCTGGAAGTGATTCTGGATGACTTGAATCAAGTATGCGTGGCTTACCATGATAAGAGGGATCATATTTCTCATTACTATTCACTTTCATGACAAAGCTGCAAAGGAAATTAAGGAAAATCCTTTCTCTTGTTACCATTGTTTTTATCAAATATAAAGCGTCAATCCAATTCTAGGTACAGAATGAAGGGTTATATCCGCTGTGCCTACATACATTCAATGCACGTATTATCAAATTGTTCAATCTGCGACACGTGTGTACTTATCTCAATACGATTTTATTACAATTTTTGAGAAAATCAGAGAAAATGGTTTCAAAGGGAATTTTAAGAAAAGCAATATGCATAATGATAATCCTTATCATCTTTCTTTTTTCTCCTTGTTTGTTTCCCCCTAAGAATTCACGTACGATCAAGCTCTTATTTTCTAGTTTTCTTTTCATTCTCAGAAGAAAAAAAAACGGTTGACTTAGAAGAAAAATGAGGATATTTGGACACCCAGAAAATTAATTTGATGGCATTGCCATGTACGCAAGTAGATTGGATTATTTAAGCCCGGCATTGTATTTGTGTTGTAAGGTAGGTATTTTGCTTTACCTTCAACTTCATCAAATCGAATGAAATGACAAGAGCATTGCAAAATGAATGATATCGCCAAGCATGGCTGTGACATGGCATTAGCCAGGGGCAGGACAAAGCCAAGTGATTTCAGACCGACTTTTACAATGGAGCTGTTGTTTTGGAAGCAATACGACTTTCACAATGGGGCTTATTGTTAGTCTCCTCAATTGCCTTATGATGTGAATGAAGAGCATATCTAGATCAAGGTGATAATAAAGGTGACTACGTGAAGAATGCCCACAAAAGCTTATTGTTTTATTTTAGCTAAAATTTTATAGAAGTCTAATTGGAACTGTTATGACAGATTTGAATAATACTTCCATAGAAATCGTAAAACACTACAGTAATAAAATATTGGATTTTAACGAACGATGTACTTACGTCAATTTGAATTCCTCGTACCTAAGTACAATGGAAATAAAATGTAGCATCGATACTCCTTTAGGTTCTGAATGAAATTAAATGAATTTAATGTTCTATTCTTTACTGTATTGCTTGCATTTCTNTTTTATTTTAGCTAAAATTTTATAGAAGTCTAATTGGAACTGTTATGACAGATTTGAATAATACTTCCATAGAAATCGTAAAACACTACAGTAATAAAATATTGGATTTTAACGAACGATGTACTTACGTCAATTTAAATTCCTCGTACCTAAGTACAATGGAAATAAAATGTAGCATCGATACTCCTTTAGGTTCTGAATGAAATTAAATGAATTTAATGTTCTATTCTTTACTGTATTGCTTGTATTTCTTTTCACAAAATAGACATTTATTTAAGTAAGAAACTCGATAGAATCAAATAGTAGCTGCTAATTGCATTGCCACGATATATAGGCATTTCGATGTTGCAGTGGTTGAAATGTAATTATAATTTTCTAGCTTATGACATTGTGAATTTTAGCATATTTCAAAGGATTATGTATGTCAACTTTATTATTACATATGCCTACCCACTCGCTGCTTGCTAGGGTGGAACAAAGCTTTGTATTGTGCACACGTCGGGCATTAAAACGCTAAATTCGTTAGAGGCCTTTTTGGCTGGCGCCGAGCCCGTTCCTGTCTTCCCAAAAACTTTTTCGATGCTGCATTTCTAGAAGACTACTGCTCTTGCTGCTGTCACACACTTTCATTTGCCCTTGAAGAATTTTCAAAGTCATATTTGCTGATTGGGAAGGAAGGCAGATGTGTGCATTTGCTCATTTAATATAGTTCCAAGCGAAGCGGGGGAAGTGAAACTGTTATTGGCTGTAATGATTATTATGGATGGGCAAGTAGGTTTTTACTACAGACTTTTGGGCAGCTTAATAATATTTTCTCCTCTCCCAAATACAATTTTTTACCTCTTTCTCCTGTTCGAAATGCATGAAAAAATTAATAGCTCTCAAGAAGAACAGACAGCTCAAACAGATCAAATCAATTATGCTTTAGGGAAAAACTTTGGGAGAACATGTCAGGCGAATGTCACAATGAGTTTTCACTCCATGTTACCATTCAAGACCGCATCCGTATTGGTTCTCACAATTGCATTTTACATTGTAATCAGATATGAATGTTTTATGAAAATTCCGTTCTTTTCAATCGTCAACTTTTTGTGGAAATGCGTCCTATTCAACCTGTATCATTTTTATTTTTATTTGAAGGTTTCATTTCACAAAATTGTAGCCTGTTCTATACAATGTTATCATTTATTCGTTTTTCTGGAAAGGGTTGACAACTGTCATTCATGTGTGTTTGGAAATATTTTAAAAAAATTACATCGATAAATACTTTGGCATTTAATGATTACCCTATTTTAATTATAAATTATGACTTGCGTGAATGAGTGGTTTTAACTTTCCCCAAACGAAACGTTTCAAAAAGGCTAAATCTAAATTTAATAGACATTGCATGTCCAGGAAATGCCAAAAATAACTGAAACGATAGGGAAAAAATGAAAATTGCAGAGCGAATGAATGGATCAAATGGGTAGTCAAAATCATTCCTAGACGCTCACTCTCAATTATTGTGAAAGCACAGGTCATAGTAATGATGAAAAGAGGACATTTATAGCATGGCTGTGCCGTGATCGAGTTACTAAATTCTTTAAGTGGTTAAACTACGTGAGGTGAACTTCGAAGGAAGCGTGACAGACTTTTAGATGAAGGGCTTTTCCTTGATCGATCGGGTTTCATTAGATGATATCAAAAGTGTGTTGTCCGTTGTCCATAGTATAGTCCATATCTCTCCATCTACTTACATCCTGATCGTGATCATTGATCACAAGACGAATTCTTCAGAGACATGACTTGCGATATTTTTTCTGGCGATAATGGAATTGGAAAAGGTCAAATGACCAACAAGAGAGACATTTGGGATTTTAATTTTTACTGAAGAAAGAAAGCGCAGCTACTTACATCACCTCTAGCTTCACGTTCTTAAGTAAGTACTTAGCAAATAATGTCTCAAGCTCAGTGGAGCGTTCTTCTATTCGTGGAATTCGGACTATGCAAAAGTGTTTCGTAATCCAGCATTCCGATTTCATCAGAATGAAGATCTAAGCAGGGACAATCCTTTTTCTGGAATGTTGGTTGAATGAAGTCTGGCACAGCTTCTATTGAAATCTTGAACCTAAAGCTAAGTAACTAGACCATTATATTATTTAAGAATCTCTTTTGTGGTATTCATCCAAATAATATCCGATCGGATACCATCATCTTCGTACAAATCTCAAGCTTTATTGTGAAAATAGAAACGTTCCAATGTGTGAGTGCTCTTTGCTCAAATCCATACTCGTGGTTCCAAATCTCTATTCAGAAAAGACTCATTTAATGATCCCAGTTGTTTCTTCTTTTTGCATTACTTTTCACAGATAATATATCCGGATTTTGGACCGAGTAGTGAGATATGAAATGAAAGATTTTTTTCTGCTTTTGTTAAGACTCCATTTTGCTTTGCAGAATTAACAGCTTGTATGACATGGTGTAATATCATAGCCCCATGACATGACGCACACTTCTAAGTAAATATTTATGGATCGATCAGGCAACGAATAGAATAATATTTCCCCTTTACACCTGTTAGGCGTAGTAAAGCAGAGAGAAAGCGTACCATTGCCAACTTAGGCACATGAAACAGCCACAGGCTATACCCATAGTTGAGCCCCAAAATTACGGGCTACGCTATTTTGCGAAAGAATTATTGTGGAAAGGTATTTTGCGTTGGCTAGATGCCATTATCTTACATACTTTTCATGCTTAAATGTAGCACTTTAAATTTCCAAAAATGAAGCAATAAAATTAAACACTAAAACAATTTTTGAAACTCCACTTTAGTTTTAAAGTGATTTTCTCGTCCTTTTCGACCGTAATTGAATACCAAATCTAATCTTTTTGTCTTTCACGGCCACAGTCTTACATTTACATGCCATGAAATTGAAGCTCTGTTTAGGACGGATGAAATGAAAAACTACCGCGTATAGAAAATGTTATAAAAGTTTGTTGTCAGATCAAAAGATTAATCTTCATTACAGCAAATGTCATTTAGAATTGAAATGCTTCACTCGAAGAAAGAAACATTACACGTCATATCACTCGACAAAAGAAAAAGTACAAAACAAATTGCAAACGTCTTAGGATTTCCAAAGTCCTTGAAATTGTCAAGTGCAAAGTCAAGGTTCTCATCAACTTTGCGTGCACCTGCACCACAGATTCTGTTCAAAAGATGAAAACAGACATGCCATGGCGTCTTCGAGGATATACGCTTATAGGTAGCTAAATCCCAATGTTAAGCAGTATAAATACCTATGAAAGCATATGTATTGCTGTCTGCTGATAATAGAAAATATAGAAATTTCATAACTTTCGTATAAATTAAGTTGGTTGTTTTTGACAAATATTAAGCCATTCAAATCAAGTATTCTTCTGTATTTAAGTATGCATCATTTTTAAGATCTTTAAGCTTTCTGCAGGTGCGGTAAGAAAAGCGATTTCGACTTTCGTAAATTCCCATTCCCACTCTCGTCACAAAGAGGGCCAGAAATTAGAGAAAAACAAGCTAGTTTTATGTTATGAAGATGAAAGCGAAATGATGCATGGCCTGCCAAGACAAGACGAACTAGAATTTTTCAATCCCATAATAGAAACACTACGTCTAATAGTTTTACAACATGCACTTCCTGGAAAACTTTGCCAATATCTAAATCATTCAATATTTTTTTAACAAACACCATCCTATTTTACAATGGTTATGTAATCCATATATATATATATATATATTTCTCGGATAAGGGTTATTCAAATGAGTTACAGGTCGTATCCCGTCCCATTCGTTTTGAGCTGTTTTTAGTCCCTTCTTCGGGTAACTTTTTCTCATTAACGACCGCCTGATTTTGAAAATGGTTTTCACCGTCGTGTAGCCCATGCGTTGAAGATTACGCATCACATTATATTTTTTCTAGATAGTTTTTTTTAATGTACTTATTAAAAATTCAAAACATTAAAAGTCAAATTTTTTCCACTCCAATAAGAGCCTTCGTATTATGCAAATAAAATATAATGACCAAAATGAAAAAAAAAATTATGAAAAAAAACACATATACATTTGTATTATGAAAAATTACGACGAACGTTGAACATGATCTCCCTGTGAAATAAAAATTTCTCCATGCTCAGGGCCATAAGAAAATCGAAAAAAATTAATTTCCAACAATATCTCATAATGTTAAATATGTGCATATTCCGCCGATAACGCTAACGTTCGAACCACAAAAGATGACTTCTGCATTGGCTTAGGTCGTTTTGCCCCATTGCTTCACCTTTGTAACGCTCCAATGAAACCATAATATAAGGAAGCTGGGTGAAGCGTAGGGTTGACCCGCACTAGATTCCACCGTACCTTACAGCAGGGAGGAATATGTGTATCACCAACATTATGAGTGTCACGATCACAGTAACATTATCAGCATCACGAATACAATAAACATTAGTCTTACCACGGCCCTCATCCAGGCGACAAAACTGGAAGGAGGGTTGTCCTCAAATTCAACTTGAAGTGCTGGGATCTAGACTATTTATGCAATTTAGTTCAAAGTGAACATAAAGCATCTCCTTCGAAAGCTCACTCAATGAGTGATGTGCCTTAATTTGGTCATCTCCGTCGGTTCAGCCGCTTGCATAACTTGGCTTCTGCCGCTAAGTAATCTCTGGCTCCTTCTATTTCGAGGCTTGCGATAACATGTTAAACCTATACGTTTTACCTCGAATAGACCCACGAAAAGAGCATTGCGAAGAACCACGGGTCTTTCTTTTGCAGTCAGAGATTCCTCATAGGCTCCTCATCCTCCCATTCCCTTTCAAGAAATACGACATTTCATATTTTTCATTAGGATTTTTTTAGATATTAGTCCTAAACCTCAGTTATACATGGCTGATATTTTTGACATATGAGATGAGATGGGGCAAAACAAAAAAATCGTTCAGCCGATATAAACAAAGCGGAGTTGGGATTTGATTTGATAATGTGAGAATTTGAATATGATGTTGGTGTGTGGTAAATCGGATCTTAACAAAATAGAGATAGGTTACTGACTTCGAACAAATGGGACAGTTCCAAAAGCTCTGATGTTTTCCAATTCCAAAGTATTTGGCAAATCCTCGCCCAAAGTCTCTGCCAAAAACAACGCCTTAATTCCAGCGGCTATGGCTCTAAGCAAAATTAAAATTTGGGTGGTGCTTAACCTTCCCTAAAATTGGAAAAACAATTTTTATCGCAATTTGCAGAGGAACTAGAAAAACATGACGATGGCAGCAACAAATGGACTACCATGCAACGTAGCCCGTAATATGAATAGAGTTCACTCCTTGAGCTCTGATGAACGTCGGGAGGAGTTCAGCTGCGTGTAGTAAACCAATATTGAAGGCAACGTTAACCAAAATCCGACTTATTTTTGCTGTTATTAGAAATCCAATACGCACTGGAGAAATGAAAAATTCATATTTCATTAAGCTCATTATTATTTTTTTTTGTAACAAAATCATTATCATTAGGAGAGAATTTCTTTCTCTGAAACAATATAAAATTCTGTATCAACTTTTATTTCATTACTTTCTGGCGACTGCAGCAGTAACAGAGAAAGCACCGGACAGCGTCATTGTCGTCATTGCCCAAAAAACGCAAGCAATTTTCTATCAAATCGATCGAGGGTAAAAATAAGGAAGATATCTGCGGAAATTCTGTCATGCTCGCAGTTTCAAACATCCAGAAAACATTGAGCTCATCATTAGCCAAATTGATGATGTTACGCGAGTGGTCATTATATACCAAAGCAATCAATGACATTTTGGATATTAAAATAAGCATCATACAGAAATTGTACAAAACATGCTTGTCGGAAATGCCATAGAACGGGGATGACAGGAAAGGTTGCAGTGATGTAATCATTATTAAATTAGTAATAATACAGATTAGGATTTTTTATAGATGACGTTAGTTTTCCGTCATACCAAAGAATGATCAATAGCATAAATGTCCTTCGAAGTGGTGGCGTTCGGAATGCAGCTTAAGGCTGGACTCTTCTTCTTCGAGTTCCAGTTGTGCAAAAAGCTCAGTTTCTTCCCGCTTTAATCGCCCACACGAGAATGAACAAAACATGATTTTATCACCAGAGTCAAAGTTTTTTAATAAGCGTAAAGTTTGAGAAAACTTTAAGCCACTTAAAGTGTTTATACTACACCACCACAAAAATGGAAAAACGGATTGAGATGAAAAGCGTCAGAGATGTTTTTTGTTAGAGCAGAACATGCAGTACCTCAAAATCAACAAAGACGTGCTCATCAACTCTTCTCCTGTTTACTTTTGCAAAGTTACGGAGAATGTTCACAGACTCCTTTTCACATCCCTTGGATAGCAGCCGCCTAGAATATTTACAAAAACGTTCACATCACAATAAATATGCATGAGAGAGAAAGAGAGCGAGTTTTACTTTTTGCTGTATGAAATTTAATTAAAAATTCATATTACGACAAAAATCAGACAAGCTCTATTTACACCGTTATGTATTTTGAGGCTACTGCTAATTGACCTACCTTGCGCTTTCCGGGACAAAGAACAATGCTAACAGGCAAAAGCATGGGTAATGAAATCACTAATGCGTATATTCTTCTCCAGTTGCCGATGTAATTAATAGGCCAAAATTGATAGTATGATTGTGTAGAGAGTGTAGAATATTGTAATGCTTGGAAATAAAAAATTCTAAAGTTAGATTCCATGTCGATGCAATCCATGTGTATTCAAATGTTAAAATGTAACCTCAGATTTGCAACCAAAGTTTTGTAGAGGGACAGCAAAATTCCTAAACTAAAAATTTACATTCGCTGTTGTAGTTGATGAATATAATTCATATTTAGAAAACATGCTAATGCATGCATTATAAATTCACCCAAAATGTACATCATAAAGGGCCTTCTAACTAGCAATGCACCTACGCTTAGGCAAGTGTATCATTTCGCGTCACTAAGACAACCAGAAGTCAACAAAGGTAAATGGCGCTTGTGATAATCGCGAGGTGCAGTGCTAGTTTGAATGCCCAGACATGGAATTATCAAAAGCCGATCCTGTGATGAATCTAAAGATTGAAAAGAGCCAGATTTTGGATGGCCATTTTGATTCCCATTGTTATTTCCTCTACTGTTCCATGCATTGCTTTAGTCCCTACCACGGCTTCCCGAATTTTCATAGTCCCTTTCACGATTCCCTGAGTTATCGTAATCACTTCCTCTGTTCCCATTTTGATAACCTGTCCCTCGGTCATATTCTTGATCTTCAAAGATGTTTGAAATTTTTATGGATGGGGTGGGGAACTCTTTAGAGCGATCCCAGAGAATATGAGGATACAGAAGTATATTTGCTTTGCATTTGAGCTGATCCAACTTGTGGTGTTGAGCAGCCAATGTAATGAGAAGAGCACCAAATGAACACCAAAACCAAAACAACAAAGCTTTGCAAAGCGTTGTTCAGCACAATCATATGTTCTCCTCTTCTCTCCGCATTGGCTGCTAAGCACAACATCACTCCCACAAGCAAGCTCAACTCAATGTGAACGAAATGTAATTCTGTATTCCCTATATTCTCTGGGGCGATCCGAATAAGATCTCTGTCTCTTACGTCTACATAAAGTCTCACTCTCCCTTTCAAGACGAAATGGTGGCCCTACCTTTCCTCTTCGTCGGAATGGTTTAATCGGAGAAGGGCGAGGTTTTGGCCTAGAGTCTTTCATACCCATTTCGCGGTTGGCAAACGCATTTACGAACTGTCAGGCGTTGTAAAATTACGAATTTCAACTCATTCTGGCAGCATGTTAAATTATAAAACTTAAAAAAAGGCATTCATTGTTCAATAAATCACTGGACAATAAAACTAACAACATAACTTTTCTCACAATAAAATATTTGCAGTTCGACCAACTTCATACGTGCACCATAAAGTAACGCTACCTCATTAGATTAAAAAAACTCTTTAATGCAATTCACAACGTATTCGATTGCATTGAAATATTTGAATTAAAAGGAATGAATGAACTACCGAATTTTAAAAGTCATATTTTCTTTTGTGTGAATCGTAATATTTTCGCAAGCAGATAATTTACTTATACATTGGAAATTTAATATAGGTAGTTTACAACCAAGAATCTTTACTATGGTCGAAAATTTGGTGGTAGCAAAAAAAAGTTTCCATCCATGACGCTCCAAGAGTCCATGCCTTAGCAGACTGAGCTGGAAGTTCTACTTAAGGATGAAAGTCAAAGACTAGCAAATATTCTAATGAAATAAATTAAGCGAGAAACAGCGATCCGCCGGAAAGGCTTCATTTTCTTCGAGGAACTTGTTCTATTTCATGGAAAGGACTTTCACATGACAATATTCTTCTAGAAAATTTGAGAGACATTTTCAATGTGTCGCTGTTGACGTAAAGCAATCTTTTTGGAAAATCTAGACGATGCGATGGAACACGGCTGAAAAGACTAAATGCGATTACATTTTTCTTAAGAAATATCTTTGAATGTACAGGTCGAGCATATTATATCTAAATCTGCATGGAAATTGTTAAGAAGGTCAGATGTGAATTGTAATAAATATAGAATTAGAATGCAACGTACAACGATAATGATGCTAGGTATTTTAGCTCCCGCTTTATTGATCAATAAGCAATTTTTTATTGTACCCCACCTAATCCAAAAATATGCGCATGATCATTTCACTGAAAAAATGTAGGAAGTAAGAGAAAAACGGCAAGTCAAGCGGAAAGTCATGAGAGAAACCGCCTCTTACATCTACAAGCCAATTATGAATCTGATCACTGAACCAAAGGAAGATATTGTTAATGTCTTTGTAATATATATTTTAACTTGTTAATGAAATTTGATGGATGAGTTCGCTTGGAAATAGAATTTTCGTGTTTATAAATGACAGAATTCCTTTGAAGAAGGTCAGTGAACAAATTGAATTTACAGTAGTAGACCAGACAGAGAAATCGTGTCCAACGAACACTTTACCATCTTGAGAAAGTTTTTAAAAAAAGTTTCTTAGGAAAAGAAAAGTTCAGGATGTCGTATTACGAAAGATGTTAACTTCAGCAGCTCTCAACAAGCGTTGGTTGGGTTTTATGATGTTAGTGGGTACTTCTACTTACCAGGTTGGTTTGAATATAAAAGCTACCATCACTTAATTGATTTCACTTGTTTCCATGTAAGTTATGTTTGATTTTAGGTACAACTCAGATTGATGGGGCACCTCAAGAATTACGAGAAATTACTAATCCACACTGGGCAAAATTCCCTCCTCAAAATCAAATGATAGTTAGTCTCCTCGCCTT